>JAODLD010000008.1:5112756-5146055 GCA_026781065.1 Mormyrops boulengeri | reverse complement strand
CCCGCCTCGTGCCCATAGTTTCCGGGATAGGCTCCGGACTCCCCGCGACCCACTGGGATAAGCGGTTTGGACAATGGGTGGATGGATGGATAATTTATTTGCCATGAATTAAGTTTATGATATTGAAAGAAATGTAATGATCAGTGAAAGTGTGTTCCCTACCCCAAGTTCGCAGAGGGTTAAGGACAGTGACCTAGAAAACATATCATTATTATTTCTAAATTAATTCTAATTAATGGGTGTGAGAAATCCTTTAGTAACAGACATGGGAGATGAAGTGCCTCATTGAAATGGTCACTCTTGGAAGAACATGTTTTCACACTAAATATGGAACATCTTGAGAGAGGGGCGAGTGGAGAGATTGAGGGGCATACCCGGTACCCGGGGTCTTCCTTCAGGGTGGCGGTGTCAACGGCAGAGCCAGACTGCCACAGGGTTTCCTTCACGCTGCACCCGTAGAGGAAAACGTTCTTCTTCCTCGAGTGGCCGTGGTAATCACAGAAAACCTTTTGGATCAGCACCGAGCCCACAGTTAGCTCTCCCTCTTCTGACAGCACAATGCTTCAATTTGTCAGGGAGGGGGCAACAGAAAATGTAACACTGAGCATGCTCCGTCATCCTCCCATAATCCGGAAGGGTTCATGCAAAGTGTGGAGAACGAGTCAAATCCCACCTTATTCCTGGAAGACCGATGGCTTTCTGAAGGCAGACATTTGCTCTGTCATTCCAAAGCCCTTAAAAGCATGTCCCAGGGGCTAAATTTGAGCTTCTCTGACTTACCAGAACCAGCTTCGAGCTCAACTACTTAATCTTACAGTCCGGAAATAAATGATTACTGAAGCTGACGAGCCTTAGAGGAAGCCACCCCGAACTGCACAGAGGAATAACTGCTGCCTCTGAATGGCAGATTTACAATTTACTGCAATTAAATACGTGAATTATTTTCAATGAATTACAATTATTATGCAATTATACTTCTAGTTCAGTGATTACATGAGCCTGTGAGCTTAACGGTGTGGGTCTTTTACCTAATTAACACCACTAATAAATTATGGTTGAACTATTTAATGTACCTGGGAAATTAATTCAATAAATTATTACAACTTGGAGTAAAAACATGTTCGCTAATCTTGTCTTAAAATTGTCAAGGCATGGGAAAATAAAAGGAGGACATCAACTAAAGATGTACAGCTCTACTTAATTAACATAACAACCTAAATTCTGATTAATATGGAAGGGTAAGATGCGTTAAATGCACCCAGGGCATGTACGAAGAGAAATGAGCAAGGAGCAGTTGTGCATGCATCTGTTCCCGAAAGTTGTTATCTATCCCAAAGTAACGTGTCATCCCTTGCTGCACTCATAGGTCCTGCAGATACCTGAGAAAACCCAGCAGCCAATGAGGACTGTTTGTTTCATTACCCCTTGATATTATTTCATTGCTCACAGCTGAAGTGTTTAATGGGCTTCCGTGTCCACAATCGGGGTAGACTTATTTCTCTGTTCAAAGGCTTTTCCTTCCCCAAGTGTCTCGTACACTGGTCCATAGTTAACCCTTATTTAGTTCGAAGAACATGTGGCACTCTGTCCCTTTTAGGTGCTCTAAATACATGCATATATGTTTACATCCATTTTATAAGCTGAGCCTCCAGTTTGATAGACTAATAGGATCACTGGATGTCTAATACATAAATAAAAAGCACATTACAAATGCCTGGCATTGCTGGCAATATTTACTTCTACATGTTTGGACAACGAAGATTAATCTTATGTCATGGTTCTTAGTGTGGCAAATGTAAAACCCACGTAATAAATTCTCCAGACGAGTGTAAGCAGATGAAAACATCATTTTTGTTTTTTCTTTTTTGTTTTGAGTTGCCAAAGTCATTACGGAATCTGCCGTGGTGAGCCCGCCTTTGCCTGAAACCAGCAAAAACTGGACAGCTTGTCCAGTTTCCAGAGCCTTCTCCATTTATTCCTGTGCAGGGGATGAAATATTGAACAGGGACTGACTGTCCTTTAAGGAAAGGAGCTGCTGGGCATTGATGGAGTAGAAACAAAGTGTCCTTTTAAAAGGGCTCGACGCGGCTTGGGGGGGGCTCACCAGTGGGGTCCTGCCGATGCTGTTGAGATAGTACAGGAGTCCCTTTGCATGGAAGATGGTGGGACTCAGGCTGGGTTCAGGCTTCATCCACTGCCTGTTAAGGTCCTGGCCATTCAGGGAACAGCGGTGCCTGCCAAGGGGGACCACGGTGTCTCACAGAGCACAGGTGCTGGCCATCACTTGAATAGGGCCCTGGGCATGCAACAATTCTGCTTAGAAGCCAAAAAGGGTCATGTAATTTAATTAAGCATACAGGCTGACAGAGTACATCTACCTACATTCTTATTTAGGTAGGTGACCTTTAGAAATAAGGTCCAGTCCATGCTAACCTGATCAATATTTCTCCTCAAAATAATAACAAGCTGTTTTTTTCTTAATTGACTATACATTTTTATATTACAGGTGGCAATATTTTAGCATGTAATTGGCTGGAAATGTAAAGCCAGCTAGAGGTTTTCTGTGAAACGGGATAGTCAGATGCCGGCCCAAAAATCCTGTTAGTTAACATATTGATGAATCAGTTGATTAAATGGCCGATTAAAAAAGAAATACCACCACCTCCCTTCCACAGAGTATCTAACACAGGCAGTATTCTGGCCAAATCAGACATCCCCATACAGCCCACAACAGTCATACAGAAATTCTTTCGAGACTTTCATTATTATTACGGAAAGAAGCTGGAAGACAGGAAGTGTTATTAGAGAGGTTTACAGGATGGAACATGAGTCAGGGAACGCATAAACGCAGCTTCAGACAAACATCAACGGGGAGAAAAATGTTTTCACACAAAGACACGCTTAAGGCTCAAAGCGAGCCTCCTTCTGACTCACTGCCAGTCTGACGGGTATTTCAGACAGAAGTACAACCTGACATTGTCCTCCCTAATATCAGATTGAGGTTCTAAAGGTTTAATTCCTACTGACATATTTCAGAGGGGCCCCGGCAAGTCAGAAGAATCACGAGCCGGCTCTCACAGTCATTCCCGTGTCACTTCCGCACCCGAGCATCACAAACCCCCCGCCCATTTATTCTCTCGCTTTATCTTTTTTTTAGGCCAGCTGAATGGCAGTTGTGTGCTTTCCCCATTTAAGCAAAGCAGGTGGCAGGGTGTAGAGTGCCGTTCCTGCTGACTCGCCAGCGTCAGGTCCTGAGGTTGCTTATCTGCAGCATAGCTAGGCCACTGTTTTGGCTTCTGCTTTGGCGATGCAGCATAAATGTAAAGTGAAGTTTGGGCCGGCTACCATGGAAACTGCCGGGCAGCCGTAAACGACATGAAGCATCCCCGCCAGCAGCAATGGCTCTCTGTGGATTTCTCACTGATTCAGGCCAGACCGAGACGGCCGAATGCATTCCCTGCAGAACTGCGTATCCAGTACGGGGTCACAATGAGCGTCTGGCCTATCCCACGGCTGCTCCTTCCTGGATAATATGCCAACCCAGGACACAAGTACATATGCCTTTATCAAAAGCGATGTAAGCAGGGTCAGCCAATCCCTGGAGCACTGAGCGTTAAAGGCCTTGCACAAGGGCCCAACGCTGAAGTAACTCTGCAAACCGTGGGACCTAAACCGGCAATCTTCTAATTACAGGCACAGCATCCTAACTGCATGCTTTTGGATAGCGAGTGGAGGAAACCTGCACAAACCGAACAGAAAGACCGAGAGAGAGCCAAGGCAGGAACAGAACCCACAAGCCCAGAGGTGTGAGATCACAGCCATATATAAATATCATTTTTAATAGCGACTCAGACTTCAGAATGTGTTTTTCCCTGCTTCTCTTTGTTATGTAATTTCAATGTATTGCTTATACTTCTATGTTAAATATTTAACATTTGAAAAGCTTTGCTGAAAATGACAGGGGCCCCTGGAATGACATTTTATTTTGAGAGTGTTGTTCAGCACGGTAATAATTTATGAATGCGTCTGATATGTCTTTTTATAGCAAGGCCTGTCTCTCTCCGTCTCTCACCGTCTGACCCAATAAGGATGTCCTGCGTTACCGTACTCACACCAAGAGCAGACCATGGATTCACAAGTCCTACCAACACAGATTGCAAAATGAATGATGAACTACAGACAGGCAGTTAAAAGTTCATTAGGAGCTTTTTCTAGAGTTTTCATAATCATAATTCAAAATATTCCCAAACCAATAAACTTAATGTCTGTCATTTCCAATAAAAAATTTCAATATCTGACAAAGTAACCCTTTAGATCTTTATGTGAAAGATGCACGCAGCTAATTCATCAATTTCCCTGCAAGGCTTTCAACAGGGCTGCAAAACATTACCCCGCAGACATGACAAAAAGTTCCAGGTCTGGAGGATACACAAAGCAGCCTCACATTGAATGTAAGAGGTGATTTCGGATGTAATGATGTTGGCTAGGCTCAGCCTGGCTCCTGCAGGACAGTGTCAGGCAGAGAGAAAAAGTCTCCAACCGGCCACACCTACTGATGAAGAGCGACGGAACGGGTCGCCGTGGGAATAAATAGAAAAATCATTTACGGTAACAGCAGGCAGTCGTCTGGATGAGAACAAGAACATGTCCTGCGATTGACTTGTGAATTGGAAAAGCGATTTCCTGTTGTGGGAAGTTATGTAATCTAAAGCCCAAGAACCTGATTTTACTAAATATATTCAGTCAGTGCTGAGAGCCGGAATGGCTTCGGCATTCAGGCCCTGGCGACACCACACCACCGTAACACCGCGTCAGAAACAGCAATGGTTGGTCACAGGCGGCTATTTTTCGAAACAGCAAAGCCTGTAGCACCATGGCAATGTTCAGGTTTACATTATACATTACATTATACAGCCGTATACCTGTAAAGTAGAGTATTGTGGGTAACAGACCACAAATGTCTACAAAACAATTTACAAAATTTGATTGTACTTCATTGGGATTCCTGCCTCAGACGGTCCCTGTGTTGTGCCATGTGCTTCCTGGGACAGAATCAAGGCTCACTTCTGTAATTCAGACACAAATCGGTCACTTGCCTTAATTTCATGAGTATTTTCCCTCTGTATTTTCATGAAGCCTTGCTGCACCTCAAATCCCAAATGAAAGCTTTCTGCTTTAATAAAAAGTGTAAAAAAAAAAATGTCAAATCTGATTAGGGATTCTGCTTCAGACGTCTGCCAATAAGACTTCAGTATAAATGGATGTTCCTCATTGATGGTATCAGCCCGCCTCCATGGTGCACAGGAAGGATCCGGCCCAGTTCTGTGTGCTGTCTTTCACCTGTTTAACACCAATCCTGAGAGCTCCGTTGAGGTCTGGCCCAGAGTGAAACACTTCTCTCCACCCTAGGTGCCAGCTCTGCGTCTGTGGGCCTATGGCATCTTATCTTCAGCTCTTCCTGTCAACCTGACCATCCCAAAATGTCACAGCTGTGTTTTCCTCCAGTCTGGGGGCATGACGCACAAAATGTGTGTAATTACAGACAGCGGATGCACAGCAGGCTCTCCGAGCGTGCACGTAATTACAGATGGGGCTTTGCTACCTCTGACAGACATGGTAAGCACAGAAGAATAGCTTTCTTTGAAAATATACTCAACGATATCGAACAGGTCTACATAAAAAATGCATATATCTGCTGTAGGATCATTTTGAATTCACTGCAGCCGTCGCATTTTATTAAAATTACTTCACAGGTTTCTGTGCTGTGCCCATGACCTGCTCTTTGTTTTGCTGTGTTTTGTAGAAACATTACTTTAACCATCAGCTAATGTCCCCTCACCCAAAACTAATGTGATATCCAAGTGAACACAATATGGAACACGGCACAGCAATCCACGCTGGCAATTTACCAGCCGAAAGAATCCCATGTTTATGCCTTTGATTACAATTGTGCTATAAAATCAAGAATGATCCCGATGGGATAGCTTTTAGCAAATGGCCGCACTGGGATGACGGGTCATGGCACATAATCAGCAATCAGATGCCGGGAGAGCTTACAGGCCCTGATGTTCCTCTAATAGACCTCATCACCACGCGGAATGAAAATACGGAAACTCACTAAAACAGAACGATTCAAAGCACCGTTTAACTGTTAAAAAATGTAAAAGTTTTGCTGTATGAGTTCTAAATAAAAAACAAAAAAACACAAAGTAAACCACACCTCAATAACAGCAATACATCCCATGTCAGCTAATAAACGTACGTAGTATTCAAGGTGATACTGTATGAGCATTACACAGTATATATGAACTGACTCATATTTTACCACTGTTGGATTTTGCATTCTGCTTAAAATCTTCATCGAAAACGCCATTATTATGCAATGTGCTTTAGAGTTCTGTTGTCCCTAAGATTTTCTGTAAAGATTTCCTTTGAGATGAGCGTGAGATTTTGTGCTTGTTTAAGCACTTCAGGTCCTACCCAGTTCCTCAGACCTAATATTCTGCTGAGTTTCCTTTTTAATGCAAAACTCTGTGACCAATCGACAGGGCTTGAGGATTTACTCAGAAAGGACTCGCAGGGACAGAAGTCTGTACAGCTCTGCACCTGACACACCTAGATACCACTCCATTCATGCAGTACATATATACTGCAGTACATATACACAGCGCACAATTGTGTAATTCATGTACATATTATACTCCAGTTGTTTTACTACTATAATGCATAATAGTAGCATTGTAGTATTGCGTGTTTTAGTACAGCCTGTAAGTAATAGGCGTGGAGCTTAGAGTAAAGGCTCCAGGACCTCCTGTCTCCATCCCAGTCGGCACGCTCCGTCCTGCCTTGGCTCAGGAGCACACGGCTTTACGGTGTGTCAGATGGCCTCTGATGCAAAGCACACTCCACGACGACTATCGTGAAAAAAAAGAATACTTCATGCAACACGATTAGTAGCTCCCCGTCTCAACTGCTCCTAATTTATGTGTGTAATGGATCTTATATAAAAAAAAAAATTATGGGCAACAAACACAGTAAAATAAGAACATGCTAGATATATAAATATATCAGTACATATTGAGATGACATAAAATATTATGTGTGCACATATATATATATCGGATGTGTGTATACTGTATGTGTGTATACATACACACACACACACACACACACACATATATATACAGATATATATCTGCCTGAAATCCCTTTGCCACAATCCATATGAAAAATGCATCACGTGTTTCACAATTCCTACGACCATAAGGCATTGCTATATGCATGGCTGCTCTTTAAGAGCTGTGCACCCACACTAGAACGTAGTGGAATTTAAAACAGAATAACCTGGGATGTGCTGCTATGTTGACTCGGGCTACATTGCTGCCTCACAAGGTTGTGGGTTTGCATCACACTCGCTTTTCTTGGAGCATAGAGGTTCTCCCAGTTGACGGGCTAGATACCTGTGCAGGACTAGCCCTGCCCAACACCTTCCTGAAATATGGGCTCTTGGCCACCACACACCCCAGATACAATCAGAGACTATAGAGTAATGGATTGGAAAGCATGCTTCCCTTCAATGCTCCAGCTGAGCGATCTCGCCAATATCGCCATACAGCATTACATAATTCAGTGCCAGTACAGCCCATATATTTGTTTGGCCGAGCAAAGACTCAAAACACAGCTCAGTAAACATACGTCTCAGTTTCAGAGAACTGATATTAAATGTAGCGAGATTCAGCATTCAGGGCCACTGTCGTATATTGATGAACTGAACGTAAGTAAGTCCGTCCCCTCTCGCCTCTTCCAGGAGTGTTGTTAAGTAATTATGCTATGTCACAGAAACTCAGAGGTGCTTTATTTCAAACTTGCTAACATGCGTTTTTCATAACAATATTTAGTGAGAAATAGTTACACCGCGTTCTCAGAAACAACATTATTCATCATTTGCACCCTGAATCTGAAAGCACCAGTATTGATTCCTGACTCGCCTTCCGGTTTTTAAAGTTGCATGGAAAAGCCTGTTCATCCAAAGGCAATCAACAGAAGCACTAAAGCAAAACCAAAAAGGCATTTTTTGTTTCGTTTTTTAAAATATAACACCTGCTCAGCAGAATAAAATGCACATTTGGATATTGCTCAGACTGGCCAGCGCTGTGACAATGGAGGGACCCATGGAAGATAAAAAAAAAAAAAAGTCATTTAAACCCTGTCCAGATGTCAGGCGTTACACAGTAAAAAGCAGAAGCACGCTTTGTCACCAAATGCTTCCACCACTGCTGCTTGCATTTTAATTGAATATGCGACACCTATCTAACCAAGCCAGTTTACCCAAACATGCAAACACAGATGAACTGATTTGTGTCGAAATGTTGTTTATTTCCATTTCATTAAATACCTTAAAGTGTTTACTGTTGCAAAACTCCAACTGAGTAATTCTGGCACAGTCCCCTTTGCTTTGCCACATATCTTTTCCCATATATATTTTCAATTTTTAAAAGCCTCTGACTGATAGAGCCGTAAGCCAGCATCGACTGAGCTTGCAGCAGATCCTTCCGGAACAACTGTAATCTCAAACCACCAGCTTCCAGCACAGACGTCTGCTGACAATTTATTTCTGATTTTGAAATAAGAAATGTTGCTCTTCCTGACTACAAACGTGTTGGTTTGAATATGCAATTTCCTGCAAGTCAGAAAGAAGTTATGGCTTATTACATCAAACTGATATTTATGCAGCATGCATGTTTTGCTTAGAGGGAATCTAGACCTAGAAAGACAACTGAAAGCTGACTCAACCTGAGGGGGCAATTCTCAACAAGTCTGCTACCCATTGAAGAATATCTTGCATGGAATTCAAAGGCTTTGCCAATGTTGGGTGCCCTAGGCAGGTTTACAGGGCAGGATAGCTGGTGCAGGTGTCAGTAAGCATCAGCGAACTGGTGCTGGATGAGCACACCGAGGCCAACTGCATTGTCACACAGAGTACAGCTAAACAGAAAAATGTACTGCCCTTCACATGAACACAAAAGTCAGTGCACAGTCATCCTGGCTGTTTTGGCTTCTTGTGTAGATGTTCTCACTGCACACATCCCTCATTGTTTCATGCCATGGCAAGAATCGCTTATGTTGCCGCCTTGCATCAAGGCTGAGGGGAGATGAATCGTTTACTCTTGGGCGACCATTGACCTCATACAGCAGGGAACCATCCACTCTAAGGCTCTCATGCTCACAAGCCATGTCACCACCACTCCTCCCCATGAGCTGTGGTATCCTCCCCTCCTCCTGACCTCTGACACCATCTTCTCCGCTGCTCTCATCCTCACAGCCATTACTTGAGAGACATAATCGCATAATTAGTTGTAATTTTCCATCTCTGGGTCGTTTTGTCTGGCTGTATAAAAACCTGAATGAATTAACATTTCTGACCTATGATGCCTTGGATGTTCAGCCCTGCTGGTGACCTTGGACCATTACTGACCCTCATCCTTTTAACAACATTTCTAGATTGACTTAGACAGCTCCCTCAAACTTAGAAAATGGAAATGGCCCTTTTGTGTGGCCATACCATGCTGCCTGCACACCATTTCCAGATCCCTGACCTCCTAAACACATCTTGACAGTCCAAAGGAGCTTCATGAAAACTGCTCAACAGGTGCACCAGGGATCAGCCGGGGGCAGTACGGTGGTGTCTACCTGCACTGTTTTTCTTGGGCACTGAGACACGCTTGACAGTCACAGGGTTTCTAAGGTGTGGCAGAGAAAGGATAAGAGACTGTTCTCGTGTGAGACTGCCAGGGATTAATAGATACATTCTTATTAGTCTTACAGCTTTAATAAACTTAAGTTAGTACAAATCCACAGCTTGCGATGCGTTTGCAATACCGATGGAAAAATGAAAACAGCAGAAGAAATGGATTCACATGGACTCCAAACAAGGTTAAGCACATGAATTAACGTCACTCCAGTAACCAGCAAAGCAGAGAAGCAAAGCTGTATCTCTATATATCCTCGTTTCATAAATTCAATGGCAATGTGCACACCGGTCTGTGTTTTTTTACCTCCATGACAGTACTGTTGTCAGGCCAACACAGAGACGAACTACACGCAACAGAACAAGAGTGTGACAGATGCCATGGGAGCAGACTGGCCGATCCATAGAGCTGGCAGACAGAACTCATTCACAGTGGGATTACCTCCTCTTATCTGCCCAGGCTCACTTATCCCTAATTTATTTCTCTTGTTTGCATGTTCATGAATGATTACATTTGTGTGGTTAGTAGCACTGTGAGACACTAATTAAATCCCTATGTATATTGATTCTAATGTCATGGACCATCATTCTGAAACCTACCCACAGTTCTCAGCAGGTGGAGTGCTTTGGCTCAATTTTTTACACCATTGACTGCATCTATAGTCAGGCATGTGCTTATTTCCCTCTTTTGATCATGACGTAATAGCCAGTATGGCATCAGTAAGACATCCATAAGAACCAGCTAGCTAGACACAGCCGGCACCTCACAGTTTCTTTTGCTTCTCTCTTTGACGAAAACTTTGAAGTATAAATTCAAATTAAGATGTTTCAGCCTAGTGAAAATGGTCTCTGTTCTGGGTGAGCTGGAATCCTTATTGGCCTGCATGAATCTGATAACTCTGACTGAACACGATTTAATTAAACTGTGTGGCATTTTCAGTTTAGCTTCGGTGACTGTAGCACGCTCCTTCAGAATGATGCATGGTGCTCTTAATGAAACGCAGGCGCCATCACCGGTGGTCGTGTTGCCCTCATGTCTTATGGCTTGGGCGTGGCTCTGTCTCAGAATGCCATGGCCTGTTCCCCTCTGGGAGCCATACGCTGCACAGCGTCCAATCATACACAGCCAATTATATTTCTCACCTGTATCCCAATTGCTCAGCAACACACTGAGCCCTTCTTCCCAGATCCGTTACAGTATAACCAGACACATTTACGTACCATCTGTGCTTTTGCGTGTGATTTTATTACTCTAGCTTACATAGGACTTTACAAACTGCATAACGTTGGTGGGTGAACAAGGAACTGTGATATTTTAACATAGGTAGACCCTGAGATCACATTCACCTTACAAATCTCACACGTCACAACAGACCACAGATATTTATGCCAGAGCTGTACATCACAGCGGCAACATGATCTGAAACTGCATGACCTCTGCAATTTGTGTTTTTTCCCATTAATTTTCTGTGAATTAAATTGTTTTATTTTTTTTTAAAAAAAAAAACTCTGAAAGTTTTTCTAAGTAAAAATGTCACTGGTTATTGCCCCTGTAACTCCTGAATTGCGAAGTTTAAACCCTTTTACACTGTTCTATTCCCATCTTTCAGTGTCTGTGTGTGTATCCCTGAATAAAGGTATCATTCCTATGCTCTATTCTGCTTGGAAATAAAAGCACACTGCATTATAATTAAAATAATTAATATATTAAACAAACTAACAAAATGAATCCATCCATCTTCTGATCACTTATCTTGGAGACGACGTGGACCTGGAGCCCATTCCAGGCAGCAGGGGGCGCAAGCAGGGGATGTTCACTGCAGGGCACATATACCTACACACTATGGATGAATTAGAAACACCAATTAGCCTAACTGCATGCCTTTGGACAGTATGAGGGAATCAGATGACCTGGAAGAAGCCCACATAACACAGGGAGAACAACTTCTGAATGAGGACAGGATCTTTCGGTAAGAGGCCAGAGCTGATTGGGTGTGTGGGACAAAATGATAGGAGTGCAAACTCTAGGCAAGGAAGCCATAGTCTTCAGGCTCCCTGGTACAAATGAAATCAGCATCCCCCAGAGACAAACACATTTCTTGTCCCTGACCACTGAGAGTTATGAGGCAATGGGATAGAGCCCTTTTAACTGAAATGGTTGAAATAGTAGTTTGCAAACCCTGTCCAAGCTCATATTGTCCCCGCTGATATGGATTAGGTGTCACCCTACTGCTACCCCTGATTCCTTAAAGAAAAAGTCTGAATTAATGACCAACAAAACCAGAGGCAGATATGGGAATATGACCTATCCTTGCCTGAAGAAACCTGGAGAACACTCATAAAATATCAATGACATGATTCACTGCCATGTTACAGCTCTGGTTAAGTGCAGAGAAATAAGAAAACACCATCCTGTTTGAAACTTGACCACAGCTCAACATCTCCCTCACCCAGCTAAACCCCAAAATCCCTTCACAACCTACTTCTTTTTGGCTCTCAAGATCTGCTTGAAGATTGCTGCCCGCATGCATTCTCAAGTGGGACAGTACAAGATCTGAGCTGTGCGTGTGATGGCAGGACTCAGTACCGCACTCCCGAAAAACCTCATGTCGCCCAATGGGTCGACTGCCACTGACTGCTGGGAAATGTTAAAGGGGTGAATTTTAATATACATGAGGTCCTAGACAAGCAGAGATGGCTCGATATGCAGCACATATTAAACCCCTTTAAACAGAAAGTGAACCACCAGCATACTTCTGAGCATCTGCTTCCCCAGCGGTTCATATGCAGCGTGGCCCCGGAGGGGGACAAAGCCACCCCACAGCTCACCCCCTGCCATTTGACAGCTGCCGACGTCAGTCTGCTGCAAAACCTCAAATCCTTGCCTACATGCAGTAAAAGCAGGAGAGTCAGGAGATCATGTGACAAAACTAGGATGTCGGTTTCGGCCTACGCGTACGTCATAGCCCTACCCTGAATGTGTGGCTCTTTATCTATAACTAATAGAAAGTGCAAACCCTACACGTTTGCACACATTTTTAACTCTCTGGTTTTCATCGTGGCAGGCTGCTTCTGTCTGGTGGAGCAGTGTGTCTAATTGCTAGAAATGGATGGGTCCAATAAAGGGAGCAGTAACGAATACTCACAAGGCCTTGCTCCTTAATTAAACAACAGTTCAATAGACAATATGTGCCATATGCTAACAACACAACACATCTCCTATTTTTCTCTCATTTTAATGTAAGCCACAGTACATTAAACTTTGCAGTCATGTCATTTCCATTAGAACGAGTGTACCACGCAGCTTCTGCGATCTTCTAACATGCTATGATTGCTCATCGTGCAGCAGATATCTATTCACTCCGAGATAAAACTGCTTTAAGTGAATGTGCCCTTTCAATGTGTAAAATCATTCTTATGGTTTAAGGTAAGAAACATTTACTCATAAAGTCTAGAACTGAAAAACAGCCATGTTCTTAAGTGTGCCATCAAATCCTGGTTCAGTCCTATGGAAGGGTGACATTGCGGATGTGACCTACGAACAGTGACATCAGGGGTGCACACTTCAATCTGCCACCCTACACAGACTGGGGTGGAGAACCGACTCATTGATGGACTTAGGCTTGACCTGATCACAGACTACACCTTGCCTTTAGCAAGCAAGCCCACTCTTTTCTTTTTCCTATAAAGTAAGTATCCCCAGGGGGGTTGGGCAGCCTACTAACCTCAGACCCCCAGAGGCTTTTTTTCTCCCTACTTGGGAGTTTTTGGTTCCTCTCCTCCATTGTCATCTGGCTTTTCTTTCTTTCTTTCTTTTCATTTAATTTCTCTGTCTTTCCTTTTCCCTGTTTTTGTACTGTTCAATCTTAATGATGTTGTAATGTATCCCAACATACCCATGTAAAGTGCCTTGGGGCTACTCTGTTGTGTAAGGCGCTATATAAAAATAAATTGAATTTAATCGAAATCTGTGTGTATGATACAGGTAACGCTTGAGGATACAGGCCATCTTAAAAACAGGACGGCTCTCTGAGTCGAAGCGGAACCTTCCCTCGGAGAAACCAGGGGCCCAGCGGGTCATTCTTCGTCAGGAAGCAGTACTGGCAGGACAAAGCAACGCGGAAGAAGAGCCAAATTCCCTTCTCAAGAGGATGCTAATTCGGACTTAAATGGGACATGGGAGGAGCGAGGCGTGCAGGACACTGCTGACCTACCACCGCGCCTTCAGAAGAGCGTAATGACAGCTCAGGAAAAGCTGCATCTTAATGGCCAAAATGCTGGAGGCCATGAAACAGGCCTCACAGATCACCTTGTCAAATGCGGATCACCTTTATTTAATTCTGGGAAACAATGGAGTGTATGTAAAATTAAGAAGAGCAGGGAGATATGAGACCCAGGTAGAGCAGGCAGGTGATTTACGGTTACAGCATGAACTTCGGGTTTCAGGAGTTCATGCCCCCTGCGGGTGAGCACATAACACGAGAGTGGACAGAGGAATGCAAAGAAGAGCACTGTGGACTCACGATCCGTTGATGACCCCGTCGGGATTGAGCATGGGGATGATCTTGAAGATGTAGACCTCACGCAGAGCCTGGGCTCCAGGCTCGTCGCTGCACAGGAACTCCAGGGAGCCCTTCATCACCCAGCTGGCGTTGCTCTCCCCGGGGTGCACACGCGCCGTCAGCACCACGTAGGGCCGGTTACCTGGAAGGGCACCTCACTTAGGACACAGATCTCCTGCCGCCTTCTACACCACTCAGGCTCCTCCACAGAGGCAGAGTCCTCTAAGCTAACTTGAGGTAGGTTTTAATAGATCAGGAGAAGCATAGCTCTTGTACCTTCGAACATTCAAGGAGGACAATTTGCTGTACAGACTCAATTAGTGAATCATTTCAAATAAAAGAATCTTTGAGGGAATTAAATAATGTCATACTTGTGTTAATGGAAAGCATTAATAATTGAAACAAAAGAAAATGGAGCCAGCAACTTCAACGGGGTGTATGAAGGAGTCTTCCACTCATGTGAAGGACCATATTGCACTCCGTCATGGTTAGAAAATCAGTTATTCCCCATTCTGTAGACCAGTGTCTAGGTTCTTTGCATCACTAGAACAAAATATGGACCTTAACACAACAAGCTACAGCTGTGAACTTCCTGTCTGAATCATACATCTAAATCAAGGAGAAGTGGTTTCCAGACATGGGACTGGAGGGACAAGACAAAATTCGAGCTTCCCACAGATGTTCACAAAAGATAACGATGCCCAGCTGGCTCTGATGGGTACAGCCAGAGACCGTGACATTAGAAAACCCAGCTAGGCTAGTGAGAATGGAGCTGGAAGAGAACAAAGAAAAATGGAGCCTCAAAGACTTCTGGAAGATTTTTCTTTAAGGAATACGTTTTCTTAATAATTAGTATTTCAGCTGTGCACTTGGGGTACCTATGTCCTACCTATCATACAGTAGCTCCTCCCCCACAAGACGTTAACAATCCATGTATAGACAGACTGCTTGCCACCGCATGTCTGATTTAGCTTGCAGTTTACACTAATGCGCCATTCGGCGAAAAAGCTTTTTCAGTCCAAAATCTGTGATCCATCATGCACCAAAAAAACCTGTGTAAGCAGGGTTACCACTTGAGGTTTTGGTCCCCATGAAATCATATCATATAAAGGTCCCCAACCCAGACCAATCCAATTATGTTTCAAATTTCTTAGACCCCTGGTCACTCAGAAGCCCTTGGAATCACCCTAACCTCCTTCCCTTTATGGCGCCCCTGGGTGTAAGCCAACGTTCCATCGTCCTCAAAGAGCATGAAAGCTCCTCAATGTGCTTCCATCCCACTTTTACATCATGCTGCATGGTGTTATTAACCTGGCTGCCATTTTGCCTCAGACCACATGTCCATTTGTTCAGGAAACAAACTCAAAGCAACACACATTAAGATGGTTTAAGTGTGTAACAACAAGTCAACAAGAATCTAATGCCAGCTTTGAGGAGGAGCCTCACACATGAACAATGGTACTTATTTGTCCATATATGATATAATACTGAACTGCTGAATTAGAAAAGATTCTCAAAGTCACTGGGGAAAAAATGTATATATATAGTTGAGAGTTTGACTTAAGAGACTTTTTCGGATAGAGGATCAAACTTTTAGACATGTACGCATTTCTATTGCAGGTAGAATTTTACAATTTTTTCTCCAAAAAGCTGATGTTTAGAGAGGATAGCAAGATGGATTTTATATCAGAAGCACATTAAGAATTTAATTTAATCTGGCAATTGTGCTCCTTGCTGCCTTTGAGGACAGTACGAGGGGTGGAAATTCAGCGGGCGTTTGCATTGATCCCTCGGTAATGGGTTTTCGCTGACCTTTTAGAGGTGCACTCTCCTCCCTGTTTGTTCAGGTTCCGTACGCAATGCCGTCTTGGGGTGGCGGAGGCCGCAAGGATGTGAAGAAACAAACTAAAGCAACGCAAGATTCCACATTCATCACACAATTTTCCTGTAAAACAATATTAGGTAGAGCCCAAGCTTTCTAATGCGTTATATCTGGGACACGTCGAAATGTTTATCTGGCTGCACTTGACAGCGTTAGAGTGGAACGTAATAAACTTATCATACAATTGACATGTGAGTCCAAAGCTCGTCCTCCCCAGAGAATCTGATTAAGGACACATACACGCAGCCCTTTTTCTGCGTCCGAATAACGGAGCCGCAAAAATATATGAAATATTAAGTGAAAAAATTCAGCGAAGGCCTTCCCATACTGAAATTAACTGAAGAAAAAAGAAGATTAAGAACACACAGGCGTGTCTGAAGAAAGTGTCCTGAGTATGAAATGAGAGTGATAAATATCACATCAGCCTGGAGCACAGGATTTCATTTTCCTTCAGGAGTAGCTGACGTGAGCTTGGAAACTTGATCATTTATATTCCAGCCCAAGACTAAAAAGAAAGTGTTGCTCTGCATGTTTTGTCCATTAAACCATAAATTCACAGGCTCAACATATTATTCTAACAGAACAAACGACAAATTAAGAGGCGTAAAACAAAGTCTTCTTTTGTTTGAAACAGACCCATTGGCAAGAGATGAAGACCACTGATAATCATGTACAGCTATGTTAATGGACTCATACGGTTATATGTACAGCATGGGGAGGGGCAATGTGACACAATTATGCATGTGCCAGTTCACACCCAAAGAGTGCAGAGTTACTGCTTTCCCATCTGGACACAGGTGTTATTTAGAAGCCAAACGTGTCAAGAGCAGTTCCACTCTGACCTCCTACAGACAGTCCTCTTTGGCCCCTCCAGCGATGAGACCCATCCACACAGTGATGTCAGTCACGAGGTACTGAGGGACCTTGGAAGATCTGCATCCTGCTTGGCTACAGATAAATTCACACTATACAGTCAAACCCAGACAAAGATAGAGAGTAGATGTCTGGCACACTTTTTATCTAATCAAATAAAAAAGGTTTTCTTGTCCCCCCTCCCTCTCCAGCTGATCCTGAGGGAGCATAACCACTAATAAAATAGAATGCTTCAGTAACACCCACCTGTATCAGGAGGCTCTGTGTACAGGTCACAGGCAAGGAAACCTTCACATGCTGTTTGCTGCGAGGCATTAAAGAAGCAAAGTGGCGTGTCTTAATCGTGACCCGCCTTACAAGGCAGCCCGTGATCCGAGATCCAAGCGGTGCCCTCTGGCTTTGAGAAGAGGACTGAGCATAAGAGCCGTACAGCGACCCAGCAACATAGCGTGAAACTGCTCCGGGAAAGCGATAGTAATCAGCATCATACGAGACCCCATAGGCGGCCATAGGCATGAAATAGGCACACGTGCCTGGCTTGTGCAAACATTATTTCACATGCAGTCTCATGGGGCAGGTCACATGACTTTGGAGTCATACTTCTAACACATTCAAACGAAACTTTGCACTATATCAAATACAGTTTATATTTTTTTACCTAACCTACAACACTTATTTTTCAAGTTTGGATTTAGTTCATTAGCTCTTGAATTCTCCAAAATATTCAAATAATTTTGAAAAACAGATGTAATATAATTATGTTGCAATTTCAAGGTTATGGATAATTAAAAGCTTACACTGATGATAAAATGCTGAGGTTTTTAATAAATAATAAACTCTAGCATTATCGGCTGGTATCCATTTGATTCTCTAGTGATTTCTGGTAGTCTGTGATGGTAAAACAGCTGTCCCCTCACCCACAGCTTCATCCCACTAGGTCTGCCTGAACAGTAGGTCTAATTCTGGAGGTGAAGAGAAGCAGTAGGGAGATGGGATTGCAGCTCCCAAATGCTCGACGGAAACATGGCTGTCACGTCGAATCACCCCTTATCCATAAATGCACTCACTGCTGAGATCAGAGCATCGCAGCTCGGCTTGGGATCCCGGACACAAACACCTAGTCCATGATGATGAGCCAAGGCTTCCACCTCTCCACAAACTACACAAGCGTAAACAAATACATAAAATCAATGATTTCTGTCTAAATCTTTGGGGGCGTAGCCCATTATGTAAAAGACTCCGGAACAATAGATCCTAATATAGAAACGACCTCGTTAGGAAGTAACCCCTGGCAATGGGAAAGTCAACTCATTCTCCTCTATGCCCACCATCTACATGCAAATACTGCTTAATTGCTACAGATAGGGTGATGTCCGTTTTGAGTTGTGGAATGAATATGCCCTGTGAAGCTTATGAAAATGTGGTTTTAATTTCCAGTTTAATTATTAGAGATGTCACACTGCAATTATGTTGCCTCATCTAATTATTAAACCTAATTCTATTTAGTTTGACAGTTTAGCTAAAAGCATTCAGCTTCAAAATGGATTTCCCCCCCTAAGCTTGTAATATTCACTGTGAGAACATCGATGACTCAGAGGGTAATGAAGAAGGCTACCAGGAACTTCTGCTGGTACAGTGCTCTATACATCACGTTGTCTGGAGATCTATCCGGAAATCACCCAGCTACCACTTTATGTTGCCAGTACACAGAGGTAGCAACTACAAGCATTAGCTCAAGGGACTTATGTGAAGCACAGTTTACAGCCCAATACAACTGAACAGGAGGAAATGATGCCACACATGAGAGTACCAGGTTGGGAAAGTTAGGTGCGATGCTAACTACAGCATGACTCCAGTCCCAAGGCCCAGCTCTGTCTGGCTTGGGAAGCCCACCTTAACCAAGCCAGGAGAAAATTTCAGACCGCACCACGGAACAGGATCAGAACTCCACGATGTCACCATGTTAGCCACATAAGCCGGGCCATGATGGTTTAATCAAGGGTAAACCAGAGATCGGCAGACCATGAACGAGCAGAACCATGTCTTGAACATGAGAATCCCTCCAAAGATACCTGATAAAGGCCGAGGCACCAAGTTTGCTGCAGCCGCTGGACTGTCTTCCCAGCACGGCTCAGAGTATCTGGGTTATAATGCCATGTGGTCTATGGCACTATGACCGGCTGTGCGAGGACATTAACCATGCGTACGAATGAGAGAACGAGTTCACAAGTTCACAAGTTCAATGCCGTCACACCTCTCACAAAGTTTCTGGAAAGTGCAGTGTGTTACTGAGCTTTCTCTCCACTGTGCCCCACCTGCTCTACCTCACAAGGGTATCTCTGTCCCTCCGACCAAAGCACCACCATAAATCAAGGAGTCCAGGTGGTCAGCACAGACCAAACCTCCATCCACTAAAATTTAGATATAAAATGCTCTTTCAGATGTGGATTGATGTTCCTAAATTGCCAATTGTGTTAGTGTGTGCACTGTGATGAACTGGCATCCCATGTAGTATGGCCTCTCTGCTTCCTGGGAAGGGCACCAGGCTCAATATGTACTGATTATCTGGTTCTGGGAAAACCAAAGGATAATTCAGCTCCCTTTGTCATTTTAATATTGTGTTCAGCAAACTTCCAAAATTCTTAGCTAGTATCTCACTTCCTAGGTGAACAAACAGTGGCTTTATAACTCTGACAGCAATTTCTACACATCATCGACAAAGAGAAAATGTTCTGTTTTAATATTAATAAATATTAAACACTGTCGCATGAAATGCCTTGGCTAGCATCTTGAATTATAGAATGATATGACATTTATTTACAATATTTCACAGTCATTACTGTGTGTCATGACCAAGCTCCAGCACATATTCTGGTGCCCCACACGAGCAGAAAGTTATATTTTGATATTTAAATATTTCACAGCTTCGGCCGTGTGTCAAGAACAGCCTCCACTGCATATCGTGGAGCCCTGTGTGGGGAGAAAGATGCATTTTAATATTTCATGCCCACTATTCTGTGCTGTGACCAATTTTTAAAAATCATTTTCACCCGCATCCTGACAACTCCTGGCACAACAGAATTGGAATAGGGCTTTTCTTAGTGCCAGTGTTATGTTGTGTTATGTCGTATTATGTTATGTTTGTACTTCGGTGTACGGGAGATGGGGTGAGGCGCAGCCGGGTGACGAGCGCATTCGTTCACGTTGTTTGTGCCTTATTATCAGTCCTTACTGGTTTTTTTTGACCAGTTATAACTCTTCCTGTGACTGGATTGCATGCCTTTGGCCAAGCTGAAATTACTGTTTTCACTGTTCCCTGCTGCTCTTTAACCATGTCCCCTTCCATCCCTAAATAAAGTCCCCAATCCCTACTCCCATCCCCGTGTCACATGTTTCCTTTCTGCTGTCCTGCCTGGAGCGAGACTAACAACCTGCTTCTGTGTCCTTTGTGCTCCCCCCAACTAATAAAACATTCATGCATTAAACACCCTAAGGACCATTCTGGGTCCTGCATCCCTGCACTACTCCATATCGCTCGCTGCCTCACTGTTTGTGATGTCTGAAAGTCCCCTCCGATAGCGCACGCTCCCTCTACATATCGGCCTTCATAATCGTTCATCCGATGTCACAAAAAACACATCCTGCTGTCCAAACATCGTCTGGGAGGTAAACACGGGAGCGCTCTGTTCCCGACGTCGCTGTCAGATTTAGTTGATTTGTGTTGGCTCAGTCTAGAGCGAGAAGAAAGCCAACATCAGGTGACCTCAAAGCAGGAATCCTGCAGCAAACATGTGAGGAGTGCAAAGCGTGCCATGGCGCGACAGGTGAGGCAGCCTGGCATCGCGGCATCCCAGACCTCTATGGATCCCCGTGTCTGGCAGCCGCACTTACCTACAATAAGCAGTAATCATATCACACACAAGCGTCTGTCATTCTACTTCACAATGCTTTTTCAACGACGGTTGTACTGAAGAGAATATGAAATCATACTGTGCATCTGATTCACCTACAGCATATGGTAAGTACAGAGTTCTTACACACCACGAAGCCACCTTATTCCCTACAGGAATCTAAACAGTGTGTTAACACAGCAGTCTGGTATGATAATACATTCCTCCGCTGTTCTGAGCACCATATGCTCCGGATCTCCTGGGGGAGCCTGGCACAGCTGTCTCACCTTCATATTAATCAGGGGGAGGAGCAGGACTGAGGAGGGCTTCCTGGCACCAGAGCCTGTCCCCATACACACACAGGAAGGGCCAGGACCCAGCATCTCTCAGCTCTCTTCCCCGTACCACACATCCATCACTGCCGGCCGTGAGCTCCACCAGGCCAACCACGCCCACTCTCCTCAGCATCGGACACGGAGAGCTCGTACAGCTTGGCGACCTCCCGCGTTTGACATCAAAGGTTTCGCGGAGATGTAGCGGATTGCATTCAAAGATATGCAGAAAGGTGCTTCTGGGGACGAGCATGTCAGGCAGCGGGCCAGCTGGGGGCAGTGGCCACCGTGTGTCTGCCTCCATCTCTCGGCTGCTTCGCAGTAAACTCGTCTTCCAGTTACTTCCCAGATGCCTTTGCCCAAGGCTGCTGCCAGACGCTGAATGTACCCAGACATTCTGAAGCTGCTCAGTTTAACATACCTGCCAGTGGAGGAAGTGAAACGACTTTCCAGATTTTCGCGCTACTGTACATATTGTTGTGTGGATGCTCTCCCACCTCCAGCACCATCCTCATCGATCTCTCAAGACTCCTCCCAGGAGATCTTGCAGGTCCATTTATGTTTACCAGGTGTTGTTTAAGCACCTTGCTCAGCAGAGCCTCTCCCAGGGCTGGCAGCCCTTCCTCCATCAAGGAGGCTGTGCTACTTTGCTACCTTCAGCAGAAGCAGAGGACAGGAGCGTGCTGGCCTACTTACGGAGCTGCTGCAGGTCATTCCAGCGGCGGGACGGGGGGCAGGCCGTGATAGTAACCAGGGGACAGGGGTTTCCTGCCAGTGTGTTGCACAGATTCTGTTGCTGGAAGAAGACCTTGCGGGGATCCAGGGACCGCTGGAGCATCTGAAGGTGTGTCTAAAAGAGCAAGACTCTCATGGCTCCCACATCACCTGTAACCTCTAAGAGGACCTCTGCCCAGTCATTAGCCATATAAGTAATGCTCCTTTTCTACACTATGATATTTACATTGAAAGATACCATCATCTTTTTGGCTTGCTAATCCTCACAGACTCAGTAAAATGAACAGTTAAAAAGCAGTATAAATGATGGGAAAATGCCCTTTGGTCTTGTGGTGAACAGCAATGAGTCATGTCAAAGTCAAGTCAAAGTCAACTTTATCGTCATTGTGCATGTGCACAACGAAATGTGGAAGTAGGCATTCCTCATCCATGCATCACACGTATTAATAATAAGCAGTTTAATATTTACAAATGGTATAACAGTTATCTTCTGGGTGGAAGGGCCATATGTCGTCGTGTATGTTTGTATATACACTAGTTGGACAAAAGCATCGGGACAGCAGGCAATTATACCTACAGGAACTTTTATGACATCCCATTCTAAATCCATAGGCATCAATACAGAGTTGGCCCCCCCTTTACAGCTATAACAGCTGCCGCTCTTCTTGGAAGGCTAACCACAAGATTTTGGAGGACATCTGTTGGATTTTTTGCCCATTCTTCCAGAAGAGTACTTGGTGAGGTCAGGCACTGCTGTTGGATGTGAAGGCCTGGTTTGTAGTCTCCGTTGTAGTTAATCCCAAAGGTGTTTGATGAAGTTGAGGTCAGGGCTGTGCGGGCCAGTCAAGTTCTTCCACACCAGTCACCAAACCATGTCTTTATGGACTTTGCTCTGTGCACTGGGGTGCAGTCATGTTGGAACAGCAAACTATTCCTACGCAGGTGTATGCATAAAATTGTCCAAATGTCTCGGTATGCTGCAGCATTAAGAGTTCTCTTCACTGGAACTATGGATTCTAGTCCAACCCCTGAAAAACAACCCCATACCATTATTCTCCTCCACCAAATATTACAATTGGCACAATGCAGTCAGGAAGGTAACGTTCTCCTGGAATCCACCAAATGCAGACTCGTCCATCACATTGCCAGGCAGAGAAGAGTGATTCATTGCTCCACAGAATGTGTTTCCACTGCTCCAGAGTCCAATGGGAGCCTGCTTTACGTCACTGCAACTGACGCTTGGCATTGCACTTGCTGATGTGAAGCTTGCATGCAGCTGCTCGGCCAAGGAAGCCCATTCCATGAAGCTCCTGGCACACAGTTTTCATGTTGGTGTTAGTGCCAGAGGAAGTTTGGAACTCTGCAGTTCAGTCAACAGAACATTGGCGACTTTTACGCACTGTGTGCCTCGGCACTTGCCGACCCCACTCTGTTACTTTAGGTGGTCTACCACTTCATGGCTCAGTTTTAGTTGTCCCTAAACACTTCCACTTTGCAATACTACCATTTACAGGTGACCATGAAATATCAAACAGGCAATAAATTTTACAAACTGACTTATTGCAATGGTGGCATCCTATGACAGTACCACGCTTGAATTCACTCAGCTCTTCAGAACGATCCATTCTTTCACAAATGTTTGTAAATCTGACTTCATGGCTGGGTGTATGATTTTATATACCTATGGCAATGGGTCTGAATGAAACACCTAAATTTAATAATTCTGAGGTGTGTCCCAATACTTTTTTCCATATTTTTTATATATATAAATATAGGTAGTTAGTATACATAACAATTATAAATATACATATATACAATTATAAATATAGACGTTTTCCTCACAAATATTCCTGCTATCAGGAACAAAAATATCAAATGATCACATTCAGAAAGATTCATCCTTCGATTTGCACACCCACACAAAACAAGCAGGGCTTTGCCTACACATGCAAAACAAGGCAGAAGAACACAAGAGAGCATCACAAGCAGTAGGTCACCTGAAGTGCAGAGTAGGTGTAGGGATAATGATAAGCCAAGTAGCAGACGTCTTCACCATGCTGGAAAGTCACGGTAAAGGTCAAGGTGTAGTATCTGTTACACTTCTGGGGTCTAACTGGGCAGAAATGGTTCCTGAAAACAGGAAAATGGGCAAGGTCACGAGGTTAGTTCGCAGCGCCACCTGCTGGCAGGCTGTCAGGACATGCAGGCGCTGCCTTCTCACCTGTAGTAGCAGATGTTGCTCCCGACACGCACCCAGTGTGGCCGCCCCTCCAGCGCCTCGCGCACAGAAAAGAGAACAGGCTGCATGCCTGAGAGCAAAGAGCATCTGTTACCAACCCCTCGTCACACTGCCCCCCCTCCCCTAGAGTGGTTATTGACACAAATCTGCATTTCATTTTATATCCAAACTGGGTATTTCTGTCCCATGTATTTTTGTCCTAAGTGCACCTTTACCCGGTTTCACTGATGGTGTCAGGAGGTTTTTTTAAGTAATACCCTGCACCGGGATGCACACTGCGGGATGGTGGCCCACCAAGGCCCACGGGCTTTGCTGCTCCGCAGCACGCCTCAGTCCCTAACTGCCTCCATCACTCCGGATATTATTAGGACGAGGCCTGAAGTTCACCAGGTGCTCCAGGTGGAAATCAGCTGCTGGCGCAAAGGTATGCCAAAAAGCTGCAGACATGGCTCTCTGTGGAAGAGAACTCAGCAGCCCCAGTATAGCGTACTTCCCTTTGGCATTACTGCACTCCCTGACCATGTAATGTGCCTTTCCTGGTGACCCGTGTCCATCACCTCCCACAGCTGTTTGCTCTCCTACGGGCAAAGACTCCATACTCATGTGTTTATGGGTCGGCTTACCGTAGTTGAACTGGCTGTTGGCTTTCTCACAGTTGATGATGTTGAAGCGATATGGAACGTCAGCCTCCATCCCACTGACCTCAAAGTAGAACCACTGGTGGTGCTGAGAGCAATTGGCGTCTGCATTCAGAATGAGGTCATACTCGTGGCTGTATGGGAGAGGGTGGGGGGATTGTAATGCACGATGCATTATCCCTGACGCGTGCCTGTGCATCTATTTCGATCTTTACCATTATGTACCACAGCGAGGAGTCACTTTGCCAGGGGAACATGCGTGTGATTCTGCTGAGTTGGGGATTTTCACTAATGCCACCTTCCATGATCTTATAAATGAGCTTGGTGAGCTAATTCTATAAAAGAGGAGGCTGCTGTCAGGTCTAGCAATGAGTGATTTGAGGGCCTCTCTTGTATAAAACAGAGCAATGGTAACTGTGATCATGTGACAAGTACTTAGTGGCTCCGTGGGCATGAACGTGGGCGTGAGCATTACCTGCGGACCTGAATGGCCTTGCGTAGATTCCCACTCTCAAACTTGGAGAAGAAGCAAAGCGAATCAGATCGTTCCGAACAGGACCGGGGGCTGGGTGACACAGGGGGGAGGAAGCACTTTGGGAGGGTGGCCATTTCGAGAAGACGAGACACACGCACCACACGGCGGGGCAATTAGGTTACACATGTCTTCCTGTTACCTTTTCCTTTTTCTATAAAGCTTTAAAGCCACTAGCTATACACCACCACCACCCCCATCACCATAGTTTGGAAGATTAATCTAAGCCATCATGTTTGTGACGTGGGTGTGGAAAAAAAAAACAGGAAGTGAACTCAGAAAAGCAGATGATGGAAGATGAGGCCAGAAAATAAATGGCAAGGTTGCGGAAAGGGACTGAAAAAAGGCATTGGATCCAAAAAAATAAAGTGTAATGCTGCACCCCAGAAGAGCGAACCGGATCTGGTCCCTAGCAAAAATCAACCTGAGAGAAGACAGATTTAAAGACCCACTGGCATTTTTTCCATTTATATTCCCCATTTTAGCGCTCCTGGGTGACTCACTGGGCAGAACTGTGGCCTCATCCCTCCAGGGCCGGGGGTCTGATCCCCATCCTGCTGTGTGTGTGGGATGTATACTGTCTCCCCACGTTTACTCTGGGTACTGTGGCATACTGCCATAGTTCTACAGTATAACATGAGGTCAACTGGTATCTCAAAATCTCCCTAACAGCGTGAGTGAGTATGTGATACCTGGGCATCTTGTCCAGGGTGTCCCCTGCCTTTTGTGTTGTACTGATTGGGATAGGGTGAGGCTTACAATGACCCTGCCGTGAATAAAGTGTTCTGAAAAATTGATGGATTTTAGAGCTATACCTCCTGTAGCTCTACAACCTCTAAAAAACCTGTAACCTCTAACAAAAAAAACCTCTAAAAAAGCTGTAACCTCTAAAAAAAACCTCTGAAAAAAAAAATTAAAAATCAACCCCAGTTCAATGTGTGTAACGTGATGCTAATGTGTCCAATTGCTGGATCCACTGAGACCAGAACCCCTAATCATCAAATCTCAGCAACCCAGGGGACTCTGCTCTTTATTATGTGTATAGCTGATACTGTTAACCACAACATAAAGACTCATATCAAAGGGTGGTTTTAAGGATGAATTACACAGCCATGCCACTCATTCTCTAGGGAAACAAATGCTGCAATAGAAACACCTACAAACAGCCACGTGGAACAAACACAAAGTGAAGGAACATGCTATTCATTACGAATGGGGCACAAAGAAGGATGATGGAGCGCATTATAAAGCTGGAAAAGGCTGATTTGTCTCTTCTGAGCTTAGAGTAATCCTCTCACTTCATAATCCAAACACTGCCGCAGCTCAACATTTGTGCTTGTACATGTGAAAAACACACACTGTGTTCGGCTACACTGGATATCATCACGTCAAAACCAATGTTCTTCCACTGGTATCAGGATAGAAACACTATCTAGGCACATCCCGATCCCCTGTGTTGTTATGCAAACGTTGACATCACCTGAAACCAAACGAAAACCTCTAACTTGGCGCACCCCCACGTCGGAGAAGCACGGAGGAGCCTTAAGCTACGTGGCAGAATGCTATTTCTGACGCCCTGTGCTTCCCCAGCTCTGTGGGAGAAAAGATGACAGCCACGGGCACCGAGATTTCAAAGCAACACTGAAGGACTCCTGCACACGGAAAACATGGATGGCCCCCCTGCGGATCAACGCTCGCAACTTATTTTTGGAAGACATAAACACAACTAAGAAACGCTTCAGAGCAAAATTTGAGATTTTGACCAACCATAACCAGGTCAGCATAAATGTCCTTCAGTTAAGGTTATTAGAGCTGGGCCGGTATGTCGATTAGCAGTATTATGTTCCTCACTGAAAGCTGAAAGTTTATCTTAGGACATCACGCATTAGCCAAACATCAAACATTCATTTTTAAACAGAATTAGTACTTTACCTGGGGTCCTCCAAGTCAAACACAACTTTGTTAATAAGATCCTCTGGGTGGAGGTAACGTCGGATGTCTTCAAGAACTTTCTCTCTGGGGAAGAGAACAAGCTATAAAACTCACCTCACATGCATAACAACAAGAGACAGCTGGGGACCAACCCATTATTACATATTACAGCCCTGAATTGGTCTTTGGTCTTAATTACAGCCAAATAGAATTACCTTGCATTATGCCCCAATGAGCCAGTCTTTTAAGATATTGTTTTTTTAAATGACAGTTTCTTACAGACAAATCCCAGAATTCAATGAACCACAAAACACCCTGACAAAGACCAGGAATCTGCTGGAGGTATATAAAAAGTATCAACAGCATCCATATTTCTTTCTGCTCCTCTCTAAGCAGTTTGTAACTGTGCCCTTACTTTATGATTTGTTTCATTTGCCAAAGTTCAGTGCCCCCCACAGGACTGATGGAGAGGAACGCGAAGAGCACTGAGTCAGAGTCCCGTCTCAAATGTCAGAACACGAACGGCAAGAAAAAATGATGGTCCCACTTCAGTGAGACCAGTGAAAATGGAAAAATTAGGCAGCTGAGCGAGCATTTGACTGAGGTGGCGTCCGTTTTGCATTACACTGTATGTGCAACATATTTCAACATAAGAAATAAAAAATATATCCTCAATGTCCGTCAATGGCAAACTATGGAAACACAGAAGAATCATCTACCATATTAAAATCTGTTTCCCCTAAACAATTAGATAGTTTACTAGTTTCAGAAACCACTTAAGTGCGATAACGTGATTAAGAGGCAAATGTTTACAAATGTTCCAAAGGGACCTCTTTACTGCGCAATTTTGGCTAAACTAGTGCTAGATCCATGATATTGATGACTTTGAAAAGCATGCTGGTCCTACGTGTTACAAGTTCTGTTTAAGCATGCAGCTCTGCACACAATCTCTGCTTAAGCACACAACTCTAACCCTGACACCTGGAAATATCCTGCAAGGCACCTCAAACCCAGCGAAAGCAGACAGGATGCTATACAGAAGCAGAGAAGGATCACAGACATCAGGACCGAGTCTAAAGTCACTTCAATTCAGCATGGCGGGACGGATGAGGCAACAGCCATCTTTATTATGTTCTCGCGTCCAGTCGTCTTGGTGTTTACCGACGTGGTCGTGCATTCCCTTTTCATATTGGGCGTCCACATGGGCAAACATCACAATTAACTACGAGTTAATGAGACTTTATTAACAACTTCCCGATAAGGAGAACGGCTAACCAGGCAACGTGGAAGACGATAACATAAGGGGACGAGGGAAGGCAGAAGACAGCACGGTGCAGTGGATGTCTTGCATTCCTGACGGGCCTCCTAATCGGCCCGGGAAGTGGGCCTGTGTAAACAGCCTGATAAAAAAGGTTTGGGGGGGCGGGGGCAGGAGAGGTTCATGATAAAAACGGAGACCTGCAGTCACACTGGCCAAGGATGAATTATACAGGGCTTCGACTCCATTGATTTCCCCGCTTCCCCTTTCCCCAGGCTCAGACGTCAGTAAGAACATTCCACCCCACAGTCAAACTGGAAAGCCCCCTAAAAAAATTCAATTTAACACATTCCCGAGAGACTTGGTACCACCTCCAGCCGCTGCTGCTGTCTTTGAAGCCAGGTCTCCTTTTAACTCCTTTTAACCTTGGTAAAATAATTATAATTACTTAGTCAAAGTAGCAAAGTCTGATCGCCATTAAGAGAACATACAAGCATCATTATTCTAATGAAGACCGGGCAGTTAATGTCACAGGAAACCATTTCAATAAATATAAGCCTGCGGGGACATTTTCTGAGAGCGATGAATAAAGACAGGCAATCCCTGACCCATTTAAACACAGCTAAACTACACCTCTGTCCAGGGCACAACCAGGAAGCTCCTCTATTTGCTCTCAAGTGCTTTACATGAAAGGCTCAATCGCAAGCTTCAGAACGCACTGCCTGACTGTCACATGCCAGTACAGCTTCTGTCAGCCATTCTTTTGCACATTTTCTGAATACTGTGACCTAGGCAGCTTCAGCCATCCCAGCCTGGATCTTTTCCAGTGCTGCTCAGCCAATTGCCTAATTGTTCAGAAACATCACTGCTCCCCTACAGACTCACAAGCTGACCATCTCGCTGTCAGCACGACGGGCTGGTAAAGCTATCTGTCCAAATAACCCAACATCAAAACATTCACTCTATGTTTACCTCTGCGGGAACTTACCCTTAATCTGAATTACAGTTTTTTAAGATTGCTGGTCGTGGCTCCATTGTGAAAACTGACTAAATTATGCCAAATGCATGCTATTTACACACATAAAACATGGTTGCATAGAAGGAAATGCATAAATAGCTAGTGGAGCCGAACTTCAAAGGATCCTTGCTCACTTCTTAGTTCATGCCTATGCCCAGCAGATATGAGTGTGGGGACAGTTTGACAGACAAATCAACAGTAATTAGGACTTAAGCATAGAAAAGTTCCCTGGCTGAGATATGAGGTAAACTCACCAAACAGAAAGCCATGATACTCTCAGCGTTCCATATTTATAGACCTCAACAGACATGCAGGACAGAAACAGGCTGGCTCGCAAGCCATCCAGAGAAGGCACCGGAAATCCAGCATGACCATACAGTCATGAAGTTCATGTCCAGTGACACTGTCAGGGACATATCTGCAGATTACATAACAATGTACCGCTTTTCCTACGCTTCCCAGGAGTGCAGATATCATACAAATCCATAAATCAATTAAAGAGCTATTATTTGAAAACCACAAAAGACCAGCAGTTAAATATCTAGTAGCTCATTATAAACCCATGGAAGATGTAATAAATGGGCCCTGAAGACAAGTTGTTCAAAGTGGAAGTCCATCGTTCAGATCATAGCTTTGAGATTCAGGACTGGCTCTGACTTTGAGGCGTATCTCTCTGTCTTACTGCCAAGCGCTCAGAAGAATGATGCATTTGAAAGAAGAAATGCCCCTGGATTTTTAAATAGTTCTAAGGCTGTGATGGAGAAGAGGAGAGCACACAAAGGAAGGGAGGGGATACCTCTGCACGTTCGGCTTGCGCTCAGCCATTCGCTCCCGGCGGCTGGGTGCCCGGTGGCCCCAGAAGTCGGGGAAGGCCAGGACGGAGAAGCCAGGGACAGACTTCGTGCAGGAGGCCGCAGCCGTGTACACGTGAGGGTCATGGTTGGGGACAGACGCCCCGTGCTTTTCCAGCAATCTGTCCACCATCCCACACACGTCCTTCTTGGCCCCGGAGCCACTCAGGTAGGAGCTGTGGAGGCCCCCACCTCTCAGATGCTCAGGAAGCACTCCCTTCTCGTGCACCTCACTGGGCTGATCCTGGGGCTTTAAGTTCCCCTGGTGGCCATCACCGGTGGGTCTCCCACGGCAACGGGGGCCCCGGTCCCCCAGGCCGAGGTACCTGTTCAGCAGAACCTCTTCATCTGAGCTATCCTCGTCAGTGCCTGAATCCAGATCCTGAAAAGCAGGCATTTCAGCCGTCAGCGAGTTTCCAGCCAGTTTCACCTTCCCTTCCTGCTGTGCCTGTGTGATGCAGCGTTAGCATATGTACAGTATCGACAGAGGATATCACGACTGAGCATCTCCGGTCTAATTAAACCCTGGAGAGTGAGATTTTCACAGGGCCATATGACACTACGCATTCACACATACGCATCTCAGTAGCCTGAAGGAAAATCCGCTGTATGTTTTTAGCATTTTTTTCCCCTCTATATACAACAATACGTGAACCTATATACATCTCCATTCAGACAACAAGTGCTTTCTAATGCAGGAATCTGGTTTAGCGTTTAGAGAACGGTTTCAAGATGCTCTCACCCAAAAGCATGTGATTTTCTTTCATGGTGACATCAAAAGGTGAGCATGCGTTTGATATTTAAAGCAGATAAGGTCGCCCAATTACTGTACAAGCCCCAGAGAACATTAACAAAATCGCAAGGACTAAGTATTCCAAGCTGGAAGAGGGGAAAAAAGTATTTAAAAGTATAAATTTAGGTCTATTTCATAACTGGTACTACTTTCCAAGTCAAACGCAGAGTCAAGGATGACACTTCAGCTAATCATCATGATCTGCTTAGAAGGAAGTTTCTTGCTGTCCATGGCTTGCGGTGAATACAGGGAAGCCCTTCCCATTGCAGGTACCATGCCTCCCACAACAGCTGACACTCTTGTTAGTGGGTGAATGCCAGAAAGTTTACCTCATGAAATCAGACTCTTCTTTGCACACACTTTTGAATGATCTCTTCTGATGGTCAACAGTTAAATCATTTTGTAAGAAAAACAGATTAAAAAAATTAAGTCATAAAACAATTAAATTTGTCATTTTCTGCAGACAATCTTACTGTGCAATGAATCAACAGGAAAGACTGGGGAGTCACCTTGAATTTAATAGTTTTCAAACCCTTTGATAAGTTTGAATAATGACCCATGTGTGGGTCTGGTACGTAAGACCCTGAAGTGTGTGAAACTCACTGCCTCACAACCTTTAAAACCTCTGACACCACCTTCCTCAAGCTCCCCCTCACCCTTCTTCTCCTACAGCTTCAATCCATACAGCTTCTGTCAGCCAGGGTCATCCCTAATCTCAACTCGTGCACAAGTCAAATTAAACATTAACATGGACTCACACCATCTCAGAAAACAATATGCACATTACATTACATTATATACATACACATACACTATATGGACAAAAATATTGGGACACCAGGCCATTACACCTGCAGGAACTTTTGACATCCCATTCTAAATCCATAGGCATCAATTGACTTCACTTCAATCTGTATAGCACATTTTCACAACCTTACATTGTCTCAAAGCACTTCACATTATCACTGCCCAAAGCCCCCAGTCAGCAAGCCAGATGTGACACTGGCAAGGAAAAACATAGAAGGAAGAAACCTTGGGAGGAACCAGACTCAAAGGGGAAGCCCATCCTCTAGGGGGCGGCAGAGGAAATCACATTAACAAGATGGCAAAATCCTAATTTACAACTGTTCATATATTAAGATCTGAGTCTCAATGTGGGGGTCGGGGGGGGCTGGCAGGTGATGGCACATAGGTGCTACTTCTGATGGCAGAAAGAACAGGGGTACAGCAGCAAGGAAAGAAGGAGAGACGTCACAGTATGAGTATGGACTTGGTTCCCCGTCTGCATCCACAATAGCCGCCACTCTTCTGGGAAGGCGATCCACAATATTCTGCAGTGTGTCTGAGGAATTTTTGCCAATTCATCCAAAATAGCAATTGTGAGGTCAGCTACTGATTTTGGATGTGAATGCCTGGCTCAATCTCCGTCCTAGTTCATCCCAGAAGTGTTTGATGGGGTTAAATGCGGGATTGCAGGCCAGTCAAATTCCACACCAAACTCACCCAACCATGTATTTATGGTACATTGCTTTGTGTACTGGGTCAGAGTCATGCTGGAACAGAAAAGGCCTCCCCCAAACTGTTTCCACAAAGTTGCAAGCATAGCATTATCCAAAATGTCTTGATATGTTGAAGCATTAAGTGTTCCCTTCACTGGAACTAAGCTACCTAGCCTAACCCCTGAAAAACAAGCTGACCCATTATCACTGCTCCACTAACCTTTACAGCTGGCACAATGCAGTCAGGCAGGTAGCGTTCTCCTGGCATTCACCAAATTCAGACTTGGTGGCCACTTGGCATTGCGCTTGTTATGTGAGGCTTGCATGCAGCTCCTGGTGCACAGTTTTCATGCTGGGGTTAATGCCAGAGGAACTATGAAGTTATTCAGTCAATAAAGCATTGACAACTTTTAATACAAAGATTACAAACATTTTAATGAATTGATTCAACAAGGTGCTGAAAGCATTCTTTAGAAATGTTGGCCCATATTGATAGGATAGCATCTTGCAGTTGATG
>JAODLD010000008.1:5094262-5105601 GCA_026781065.1 Mormyrops boulengeri | reverse complement strand
GGGGGGTGTGGCAGGCTGTCGCTGGCCAGACGCATGTCTTTGAGAAGGCAGCTTAAAGAACAGCGACATCATAACACTCACCAGCTAAAGAAGTCAGAGACCGCACTGCACCACTAGGTGCGGGATGTGTACTCAACCAGGACCGGAGGAGTCACACTGCCACCTACAGGTGTGCATTTGAAAATACCTCTCTGCAGGGTACACTATACCAGAACAATCTATCTGTTTATTTTAAAAAAAAAACTATCAGTACTACTACACACCACATATGAAAGAGTAGTCTACACTAATTAAAAATGACAACCATGATGTTTATGAATATCGGCTCACAGCCCTTAACTAGCATACAGTACTCTACCGTCTTTCAGGATCACACGCACAAACAGGACAAAGGCCAAGGCATGGCAGGGCAGGCAGAACAGGTTAGAGAGGCTTCGCTATCATGCAGTGCAGGGCCAAGTCGCAGGAACTGCGGAGCGCATGTGATGGAATCCCCTGAGCGGGACAGCAACTTACCTGCCTGCAACAGTGCTGCGAGCGTGTCTGTGGCAGCTCTGAAAAAAGGGAACAAAAAAAAATCTTCTCAGGCCTCAGAACAAACCTCAAAGCTCAGAGATATGGAGCAATAACACCTTTAATAAAGACAAATGGCACAGGAGGAGAGGCGTTCCTCAGAAGACATATTTGGGATTAATATTTAAAGTAATAATTTAGCTATACATAAAACCCTAGGAAAGTCAGCACAAGCATTTTAATGCGTGCATGGTGATTTCAGATTGCAACAACACTATCATCATTTAATTTGTCATTAACTAAATTACAAAATAATAAATGGCTTGGCACTTAACAACCACAATTTTCTATCGGTTCTTGTAACGATGAAATATAGTACAGCCCAAAACTGTAGTGTGTATTAAAAGGTGCTGTTTGGCTGATTTTGCAGATGCCAGTGGAAGGTTTGTTAGATGAGATGAGAAAATGAGGGAGCTCTCTGCCTGTCTATAATATTCCACATTACCATCAACATCTCAGACTCAGTTCCAGTCATGCAAATTCATTCATCACACAGAATCAGTGCACTTCCTCATGCAAAGAGTAGCTCTCTCAGAAAACCTGGGGCCTTTGCCACTTTTTATAAACAATAAAAATGAATCACGGAACAGTTTTCCTCCTGCTAACTGAGGACAATGGCAGGAACCCGAAAATCCACACGTGAAGTGATTGCCAAATTAGGGAGGCTTTCGGTCTCTTTTAAAAAACTATAATAACCAAACCACAGTTGCTTTGTTTGTCTCAGAGAAAAATAGAGCCCCTTCTTCCATAAGTAAAGCAAATAAAGTGTAACAGAACTGCAATTGCCATATTAAAAAAAGTGAAATATCACAGTATTTTATTGATCAGCAGCGCAAAGAGCTTTCTCAGCATTGGAAACCTTAAGATTATTCATGTACAGTGCTTAATTCAATTCCCCTCCAAAACCTCTCATTTATTATCTGACATCCAAACATCCTAATGCACACCCACACTAAACGTTTATGCAAATTCCCATTAAACATTATTTAGTGGTGCTGATTGATACTCCTAATTCCATTACTTCATAGGCTTACGCATTTCATTACATATGCGGCCCAGGGCTACCTCGGAAAATGCATTAGGCGCATCTTCCAGGAAAGGATCCGCATACATATGGCTCATATCAAGTTTAAATGTCTAAAATCAGCCTACAGCTTTCATCACTAGCTATGCAGCTTGTCAGACCAATGGCTGGGGACATGAAACCAAAATTCTATGACGGTTGCGAAGCTCGCAGCTTTGTATTTTAGTGCTCGAACCTGAATGTCGTAGAATAGGTCCAAATAAGTTCTCTTGCACATTTTAAAACTGCTCCATTGGTTTTTAAATGCCTTTTATTGTGGGATGCTGGTGTAAACCAGAAGGAAGTCAGCTTTGGGAGGCAGGGGGTAATTAAGTATCCTGCCTTGCACGTATGTGCTTGTGATATCAGTCAGGAGAGCGGTAATCCATCAACGATCCTGCCCTTTTCATGGCGAATCCTTACAGCTTTTATAAGTATGTACTTAATGTCTCATACTACAGGCCCTCTGTCGGTTCAGGATATGTTCGTGGAGGTACAAATTAGGCTTTAGGCACGTAGCAGGCACGTAGCAGGTCATTCATTAATAAATTACACGTAGCTGGCTCTGGCTTTGGCTCTGCCTGGGTTATTAATTAACTACAGAATTACATGCTACTCTGCCCACATTTCTGAGACCATTAGGTGGTTAAACAGACAACTGAACAGTGCAGCAGCTGGAAAGCACGGCTTGGCACATCTGGGCTCAGTTGCACCTCATTTTCTCGGTGTGCGTTTTTGTAATTACACTGTTAACTAATTGTTATTATACTATGGGGACCAGATTTCCCCACAATGTCATAAACCTGTAACTTTTTATCTTGTGGGAACCATTTTTTCTAGGGATGGGTCGATCCACATTTTTTCGGTTCTGATCAAATTCTGCTGATACCGATACAGTTTCTGATAGAAGAGCTCTTTTTACTTTACTATTTTAACACCATAAATATATATATATATATATATATATATATATATTCATATTTTTCAACTAGTTAATACAGATATAAACTCGGCAAGTAGAAACAGAAATAATGTACTGTTCCACCTTGTTTGTACATTTTGTGGTAACTTTCAATGTCTTCCAAGAGAGTATGTGCATGACATCACAGCAGGCAGACGTTACTGTGCTCACACCCACTGAGTAGCAAAAAAACTGAGAGGCATCATTAGTGTTGAGCTACAATGCCGCAAAAACACATCTTGCATGGGAAAGAGCTGTCGTGCGACTGATTGTACAAATAGATTGATTCTACACACAGACAGTGAATCGGAGCTCTTTTTTGAGACTGCCAAAACCTAAAAAAGTGAGTATTGGACGTGGATCGGTCACGTATGGCCGATACACAATCCGTCAAATAGGCCTGGATTGACACCAATATTCGGATCAGTACATCTCTAATTTTTTCATTTCCCACAAAGATAACCTTTTATAAAGACTGCAACCAAAAAGCTCAAAATTCCAGAAGTCTTGTGTTTTATTTGGTTACTTATGGTTAAAGTTAGGGCTGGGTAGGGGTTAAGGTTGTCATTGTTGGGATTAGGGTTTTTCCTATAGAAATTACCGGACGGTCCCCACAAAGATATGAATACATGGATTGTATGTGTGTGTCTGTGTTTGTGTGGTCCAGGTATACCTTACCTTGTAGGGACCAATGTCCACACAAAGTAATGAATACCTGAATTTTTTTTTTTTTAACCTTATGAGGACCAGAACTCAATTTTGAAAATATTTGTGACTGCAATAAAAAAACTAAACTAAAAACTAAAGATGCAAAAACATTTGTATTTAGGTTTGGCTACTTATGGATATGGTTAGGGATTGGAAAGGGGTTAAGATCGTTATAGTTACCATTGCCATTTTTCCCACAGAAATGAATGAGCGGTCCCCACAAAGATATGTTTACTGGTCTGTGTGTGTTACGTATATATGACATTTTTTTAAGCATACATTTTTTTACGTTTTATGTGATATTTATGCTCCCGATAGTCTCAGTTTGCAATTTACAGGTTGTGTGATTAGTGAGTGACGGGGTTTATGGCGTTTACAGTGGGGTGATGGTGTAAGGCATGTTGCATCATGCCACATTAAAAAATTACCGTGTGCCCTGTCCATTAGAATTGTTCCCATATGATCCTATTTCTATATTAAGATTTACTGCCAAACAGAAAGCATCGCATGGGTTAGAGCACATGGAGATAATGTGTGTGTTATGGAATCATTCACAAAGTTTGCACAAACCTAGTGACTCAGTCCTCCAAAAGGAGAAGGAGCTGCTGTAGCAGTCAGTAACTGACTGTCCATATGGGATTAAACAGTTATTAAAGGGGTTCTTAATTTAAAAGTAAAGAGGCAAAAAAAGACCTAGGAACATATATGACAGTGAGTATAGAGATGCAAGTAAGGCTAACTGGGTAGCAAACAGGGTTACTATTTTTAAAGAAAACAAAAACTAAAACTGAGAAAATATTTTCATAAACTGAAATACGATACAAAAACAGAACAAGAAAACAACTAAACAAAAACTAGCTGAAATAAGATATAAACAAACAACAAATACTTTCCAATACTGTTTTTAATATTATTTGGCTAAATCAGTGTTTTGCAATCCAGTCCTCAGGGACCCACAACTAGTCCATGTTTTTGCTCCCTCCGAGCTCTCTGTCAGACAGTCCACATTTTTGCTTGCTGGAAGGGAGCATGGACTGTCTGTGGGCACCCGAGGACGGGATTGGAAAACACTAGGCTGAAGTAACGATTAGTATCTCTTTAATTACCGTTAATAATACCTAAAAGATGCTTTGCCCATTTTGAGGACATTACTGTGTTTTCAGTTCACCAACTTTCAATCTAGTCCAAGAAATAAAGTTACTAAAAACTTATACTGAAAATAAACTATATATAAAAACTAAACAGAAATATATCAACAAGAACAAATAAAAAAAACATTTAAAACTAAAAGCTGGATTTCAAATGAAAATTGAAAATAATATTTTAAAAAAACTATTTAAAACAATCTAAATTATAGTAACACTGGTAGCAAACTAGCTAGAGAAGCAGGACCATGGAGATGGCTGGATTTATGACTCGTGTAATGAAGAACAGCAGAAAACAGCAGGGCGGCACAACAAGCTGGCATGTTAGGAACCCTAACACAGCAGGACGGGGAATGAGGACATGGGGCCACGTGCTACTGCTTATTGGGACCTTCAGGAGTAATGGCCACTTAGAGCAGGAACTGAGGAGCACTGATGCAGACTGATGATCAAAACAAAGACAAGTGCTCCAGCCTATGAGAATGTGAGATCTCTAATACAGCTACACTTTTATAAAATAAAAAGTACTCCTATTGGTTGTCCTGTGTAATGTGACACCTCCCATATACAGAGGGTAGATACTACTTGATATACACCATGTTAAAAACAGGAGAACTCCCATGCAAGTGCAAGTCAAGTACTCCTACTCCTGTATGGGAAGAGTATTTCTGTTCTGTCTAAGAGGAGAACTACCACATTGAGTCCATGGAGAAAAACAAATCAGGCACATCTGGGATATTAGGGAAAAGGGTTACTGCTGCTATCAATAGGAGACTGAACAAACACAGGCTCCCAAGAGTCCCCATGGAGCTTGTTAGTCTCTGTTTAATAAAAAGCATGGCAGCTTCCACGTTATGCCAAGGATTTCCGGAATGCAGCAGCTGATAGGAGCCTGTGCAGCCCGCCCGCGCTTACCGGGGCAGCCTGACATGCGACGCGGTACTCACTTCACTGTGCGAGTGTGTTTTGTTGTGTGTGGCGATATTAATTTAAAGACGATGTCCAGCCCCCTGTTCTTGCCAAGTAAGGTTGCCGTGGAAACTAAAAGGAGAAAAACGGAATTATTCAGCACGTTGATAGCCATCAGACACGACGATGATGATGGTGATGATGATGCGTAAATATGAAGGCTGCTGCATGCGCAGATTGCGCACGCAGGACATTCACATTCCAGCGCAGTGTACTCTGCGCGCTTTTCGCAGGGCAGGGCAGGGCCGACAGAGTCCTCACCAGAGCAGCAGAAGACCTGCAGCACCCACAGGCAGGCCGCCGCTCTCCTGGCATGCTTCACGTTCTGTCGGAGCAAGTCCAGCATTGGGAGCGCGGCCTCCATCTTCTCTGCCTTCAGACCGATCTTCCTGTCTGCAGTGCACAGCTCATGTCAGACCTCAAAAGGCTCAACTCTCCGAACCCCAGACTACCGCTAGGTGGTAATTACACTGGCTCGTTTTGCTTGATATTGCTTGAGGGATGCTATTCCGTATTAAAATAAACCAACACAGTAACATAAGCAGTCAACACAGCTGGCTCTCTGCCTACATCGGTGACAGTGGCTGCAACATATTGGTGTTACACACCTCTGTTACTACACAGAAGTTCCCCGGGGCCCACGCTGGCCTGGAAACCCTCTAAAAACAGGTGGAGACTCTATACCATGTGGGCAGAACAAGGGTTTTAAATAGCCCGGACAGTTCAGCAGTGAGAGCCAGAAGTCGCAGCACATACTGCAAACCCTGGAGGGTGACTTTCTGAAGCGATAAACGGAAAAGCCCAAAAATACAGGTCTGGCCCTGGACTATCCATGAACAAGGCCAATGATTAAACAGATCCTGAAAAGAAATTCTACTTAAACCATAATATGTAAAAGTTAGGCAGATAGCACTTCTCTTTCCAGTTATATGTTAGGCTTCTGAATGATTGACAGCACCTGGTCTGGGGAGATTAAAGAACTGGGATTTGGCATTGCCTCAAAGTGAAGAGGTAGAAATATAAGCCGTTCCTTGTAGCAAACATCTAAGACAGACTGACAGATGACACCTGGTGACTCACGCACATTCTGAAAGCCACTAACCAATTTGATCATTCCTTGGATGAAAAGCTACTGCTGACAGTCCTAAATGGGCAGCTGAAGATCCAAATCTCCCAAACATATTTGAACTGTGCTGACCACTTCGCCAGTGGCCACCGACCCGAATCCAATCACAGTGATGTTAACATGATGGATCGATGTTAGGAGTCCTGTCCAGCTGTCTTTCTGAAAGTGGGTTTCTGATTGCACTTCAACTGAACTAACTGTCAAACAGCCAGAGAACCTGAAACAATTCACAACAGCACTAGGTAATCAACACATACTGCAAAAGCAAAAAAGGGAGTATAAGAAAAAATATATACTACAAGCACGTTCCTTTTCATTAGTTTCTACTGTCTATCGTGGTTGTGTTGACTTCATATGTGACCTTGAGTGTCTTGGAGGAAATGGGAGATGTGTACACAGGCTCACCCAGTGCAAACCCAAAAACTCCCTGGCAGACTGTCACTCCATACGAGAGGGCTGCCACTTGTGCCGGTATGTCTGATGAATCCTCCCCATCTCCATCTGTCACTCACCTCTGTGCCCTACTTTGGCCAGGAGATGGAGCAGGGGCAGGAGGACACTGTCATTGGGAGAAGAGGACCTGGCGATGCTCAACAGGGCCATAAGGAGAGCCTCGCTGCCGCCTTTGGATATCATGTAGTGGATCCTTCTGTCTGTGCCTAGGAGCAGTGCGATGGAGTGTGAGAAGAAGACTGCAGAGGACACCGAACACCTTCTTCAAACACAGGTTATGGCTGATCAGGTGGGAAACAAGGCGTTAACCCAGTGTGGGTGAGATTATTCAGACCTGTCCATCAACAACAGGCTTAACTATACTGCCCATTAGTGACTTTATTGATCGCTGTTGGCTTAGGTCTCTTAGTGACCGAAAGCCATGACACGGTGGGCGACTAGCCAATGCCAACGGGTTGGATCCCACTGAACTTTGGCGCCTCTGAAGTGACAGAACCTCAAGCCTGTGCCTACAAACGCCTGAGCACCTTGTTACGGTTTAAATTGGGTTAGCTGGGCGGATTTGGAAGGCTGCTGTTGTTTGTGTAGTCCCAGGTTTTAAGACATAGTTTCATTTGCAATTTGTGCTTGAGTTAATAACGTATTTTCTTCAGAAATAGTTCCCTTTAATTTTCTTTAAAGGGTCACTGACCCCATATTGCGTTTGGATTATTTGATTGAACCCTACTGTCCCGAACCAAAGCCCTATCCCCTAGCAGACCGCCACACTGCATCCTGTCACACTAATCACACCCACCGTGGGGCTGCAGCCTCACTTCTTCCATCAGAAGTTACAGGGAACATGGTTTATAAAAGATACTGCATATGGAAAACAAATTATGAAAGGGAATGTTATGCATAATTCACATATACATACATATACTGTAATATTTGACAACAAAATACACAAGCAATATATATGCAGTCCAAATATAGAGGCATGATATTCATCATATTAAAGTTACCTACCGGCTGACAGAAGCTCATCCAGCACATTGAGAATATTCAGCAAGCTTTCAGTGTTTTCAGAATCCTGTGTTAAAAAATAAAGCATATTTTACCCCTAAAAGACCATGTGATCACTCTTTATGTCACTGCTCCCTGTTTTCTCTTAGAGCTCTAAGGGCTGAATATGCAGTGCTGAATCACGGCCAGAGAAAATTAAATTAAAGTCAAACGGGCCTCAGCAAACCACTTCTGTCAGAACTTGAACCCTAAATCTCACAGCCTCTAAAGAAGCACCTTTGGCATTGGCCATAGACTCTGCACCATTAATTAGGCAACGGGATTATGAAATGAAAATTATGAAAATTTTGCATGGAAATCTTTTTGACGACTCGGTATTGAACTCGTGCCGGGTGAGACAGGGCGTGCCAAGCAGCATCGGAGCACCTGAAAGAGGAGCATAGAAAGAACGCGAGGCTCGGAGCCTGAAGGCAGCTTCAAAATGACAGGCCGTCAGTTTGAGCGTAATCTGCATGGAATCACTGGTACAGCTGGCATGGCACGCACACACCTTCGCAGGCGGAAGGATGACAAAGAGGCGCCTGATGGCGATGGCAAACACACATCGTTAACGTTCACGCAAAGCAGATCTGCATTTACTGCCTTGACGTGCAGCGTATGACGCGGTGACAACAAAAAGCACAAAGGCAGGGAAGGCATCTCCTCTGTCGACTCGCAGTCGTGACACAAACGATGAACACGACACAGACCAGGGCTGCTGCTGGGGTCCCAGCGACTGCAAGTGATGCGAACACAGACACAAACAGGATAGCAGGCGTGTCGTGCTCATTACCCAGGCATCAAGCTGGAAAATTTGTGCCACAATTCCTGTTCTGTTAATAGCTTAGAGCAGTCACTCCAAGCCAAGCCAAACTCACAACTAATTACGCTAAAGAGGACTGCAGTTTGGATCCTGACCTGAATTTCACATATAGTACAGTATGTGAGCAGAGCGTTTCTTTAAACTGAGAGAGGACAAACACCAAGCAGAAATGATCACATGTGAAAACGGACCTTGAACAGGAACACAGACAGCAGATCACACATAAAAAATGACAGAAATCAGCAACACAGGCAGGAAATGACATTAAACGCAATGTTCACGATATTCAGTTTTGTGTTGCTAGATGAAAGCAAAAGGGAATCTTGTATGTTCTTCTTCGTGTGCTAATATTGGTTCACATTTTTGCAGCTGACATAGGGTTAAACTGGCTCCTCAATTTGGAAGCATGATAAGGACAGTACACATTACTGGCACGGAGTGTTGACAACTTATTATATATTAATAGAAAACCAGAAAAATTAACCTCTCTGTTAAGACGTTTAATGATCCATTTCAGCATGTAATAAGGGGAGGAAAGGATAGGTTTATTGGGATTTCATTTTCAGGAATAATGGGGTCTGGGCAGGGCATGGGTGAATACCAACTCTAACATGAAAAATCAAGAAGCTATTCTGAAAGACAAAGAAAAATGCTAACTCGGGCAGGAATGCTCCTACCTCCTCAAAAGTACACCACCACTACCCCCTGCTAGACACAGCACATTTACGCAACAGGAAACTCATTCTTTTAACATAATGATAAGCAGGAAGTAAAAAAATAATAATCAGAGATATGTTTCACCTGGGATAGGAACAATCGACAAAATTAAACTGTTTTTTTTCCAAGGCTGAGCATTTTAATGCTTTCCTAAACACACACGAGGTACATCCCTTAATGTAAACAAAGAGAACTGCATAAAACACAATTGAATCCACCTATATGCACAATATCATCAAATGTATCTCCTGAGAAATAACAAGAACAACCTTAGGCTGTACAATCCTTCTCTATCCTCTGGCTCCGTCTACCTGATATACTGAATTATTCTTTTATTCCCATAGGCTCCTACCTGGACTGACACCACTAAAAACACTTTCTCCTGATTTTCAACTCCACAAATTGTCGTGTGTTCTTTATCCTGCTATGTAAGCAGGTTAAAGATGAATTTTAAAAGACAAGTTTAATCTGAAGAAATATAGGTGGAAATGGCAGGCAGAGGAATGCCAAAGAGAATGTCAGCGTTGTACATTAAAAAGTGCATTTAAATGTTACTGACTGTATTACATAGCATATGTATTCTTATACATTCTTTTACATTTTTTAATGACTACAGTACACCAAATATAATACTGACACTATTTTGTATTGAAAGTCATCACATCTTGGAAATATCACACACATTGTTATATGAAAGCAGACAACAATACATGCAAGTAGACTGAACTCCCAAAACCACACAGTGAATAACTAGCACTTTTACTAGAAGTTCCTTCTTCGAAATTTGAAAGGGATAGTTGCTCACTGTACAAAGCCAAAGATACAGGGGCATAACTGCAAGCACAGTAAGCTCTACCAGGGCAGCATAAAGGAGGAATTTAATCAATATCCTAAAATCAATAGCTCTCATCAACAGATCCATGACTCAAAGGCACCAGGAAGCAATGTAGAAATACACAGCTAGATGATTGTTAGCATGCTAATGAATCTAATAAATCGACTTTAGCACCTTCACTTCATCGCTAAGTGTTCGGGGCTCAAATATTTCATACTTCTTAATTATAAAACTTGTTTAATTTTGTTTAGTCTAATGAATAGTGAAATCGAAAAGGTCAACGGCATGCCATAATTACGGACACTCACTGAATGCTGCCCGGGGAGTCTCACCCAATCTTGGCTTATCTAAAAGAGGCAGGAGATGAAGCAATCAAGCCTGCCAGATTCATCAAGCTGGATTTATTGAAATGAGGGGAAATTCCAGATGAAGCCAGTGGACCTTATATTTCCTAATGGTTTCTTTGGACAGCTGAACAGCTGGACTGCATTATTCACCAATGGGTCTACCAATCCAGGTCTCAAGAAATACAACACACTTCTGAACCTGCTGATGGAACGGTACACATTGCACACCAGCTTAGGTGTCCAGCAAAACCATTTGAAACCAGGTGAAAAGTGTACTGAAGTTCTTGGAGTTCTTCTGGAAAAGGGAATGGGGTTCTCCCAAAGGGAATGCACACATGGAACACGAGAGAATATAACACGCTGTGTCACGCACCCGCTTTGCGCACATGAGGCCTACCTACCTTCAAGGCGGAGAGAAGAACCTCGAGGCCACCAGCGCCTGGCGTCGCCATGCCGTTGGACTTCCTTCTGTCTGAAACCAGCAGAAAAGCCTGTTACCCTCCCAGCCTCAGACAGCACTGTCCCAAGAGCCGGATGGCTTCACCACAACCGGCTAATTTAAAAAGGGAGCACCG
>JAODLD010000008.1:5074485-5088633 GCA_026781065.1 Mormyrops boulengeri | reverse complement strand
ACCCACTTTATTAGGTATCCCTAGCCAGTACCAGGTAGAACCCACTTTATTAGGTATCCCTAGCCAGTACCAGGTAGAACCCACTTTATTAGGTATCCCTAACCCCACTTTTGTTGTCATAACCACTTCATGAGTAGGACGCATTCAAAGAAACCTTTCTGTTATACTGAACTGCCATTTTTGTGGCTGTTCTGTTAGCTTTAATGAGTCTGGCCGTTCTCATTAACAAGGTGTTGTCAGCCGCAGAATGGTTCATTGCACCATTTTCTGTAGTTTTTGTCGTGCACAAAAACATAGGAAGGTGGCTGTTTCTGAGATGCTGGAAGCACCTTGTATAACAACAATCATAACACGTTCAAAACTACATAGAGCTAATGTTCAGCCGGACAGCAAGTGAACCTCTTGACGCTGTATTTAGAGCTGCAGCCACATGATGACCGTTTGCAGGAGCATGCTCGCCAATCAGGGGCTCCTCAGAAACTGACCACTGGGTGTATTTTGTCAAATTTCGTCAAGATTGAATCAATTCTGATTTTTAGTCCATCAAGTTCACCTAATAAAATCAGAAAAAATCTGAAGGAGTGAAGAAAATATCACCTCTAGTTAAATGCACACATGCAATTCCAGCAAAATAGCACCCAAATAAAGTGAGTAAACATTCGGGAGATGACCTTTAACCTCCTGCTAAAAACCAATACTGTCTCCACACAATAAGCCAAACAAACGAATAAACAAACAAACATAGCAAACGAAATGTCCTCCTGTCACCGTGGTAACCTGAAACGAGAGCACAGAGGATAACCTTCTGGATGAGGTCCAGACGAGGTGCCCTGCTTCAGCAGCTCAGGGTTAGGCCCTGTCTGTTCCTGAAGGACACACATACAGCGCCGTAAGTCCTGCAGTGGAGTAAATAATTTACTATTAATAAGAAACAATTTGACCCTGGAGCCAGATTACTCAGCTCAAGGCTCTGGCTTTGCCAGCATCGAGGTTACGCCTTTCAGCTTTAAAAGTTAAGCTCATCCAATCCCTCTAGTGAGGTTGGCAGAACATTCAAATATTTATACGTCCTACGGGAGTCCTGCGGGGCTAAAATTAACAGTCAGCGTTTCAGCTGAAGCTCTCTGGCGGATAAAAACAGCGGCGTAGTCTTACACGGTTCTTTTGCACCGACATAGCCGAGTGACGCGTGTGCCTGAGACGCCGGGCTGAGAAGTGGAGCACTTTGTTTTGATTCCATCTGATCATGCCATATGTAAGGGGATTCTTCCCGGATGGTTAAAACCCATCACTATACAATCTCACAGAGGGCCGTGGGTTCGAGGACATGCAGTCTATCTATTCAGCCGACTGGCATCTCCCAGAGCTCACACCCTCGTCGGCAAGGTCACTCCACCTGTCACAGCCATGCTAATTCCACCTCTGCCCCCCCGCAACTACATATCCACCCAGACAGAGGGCTGCCTCCTGTATTAGGCCACCTGTCTCTGCACAGACTGCCCTCTGCTGGTGGGTCGGGGATCTCTTCAGCACCACTGTGAGTTTAAATTCCCACACAGCACCCTCGTGCAGTGCTTTCCGGGCAAACACTGCTATTTAGTGAAGTGCACAGCTATGCACGAATCTATGAGTTTTTGAGGGGGATACCAGAGACAGGAACTGTTGACAGGGTGAGATCAAACAACCCTCTGGGTTCCCAGCTCAAAATCATGAAGCGACACAGAATCAAACCTTTAGCTGAATCAGATTCATGGTTCTGGGGTGGGCAGGCTCATTGATTTAAGTGGTACATTCAAAATGGCATCCGAGCAGGTAGCAAAAACACCAATCAAGAGGCGAAAAAGGTGCCATTCGGGGAGGGAATGAGATAGGAAACTTCTCACAGGGAGGAGGATTGCAGCGTAATGTGAGTATCGAGAAAGAGTCAAAAGTCAGAGAAGTTAAGGTCTGCAAATGTAGGATTTAATTAGGCCTGTGTACAGAGCAACATTCGCCGCACTGGGAGGCACGCAAACGCGAAAGCTAAGCATGACCGTGGGCCGATTTGCGTGACATCACATCCTGCTTACCAGTCCTGATGAGCACATCCCAGTTCTTCAAGCTGCTCCCCCAGGTAAAGTGGGTGTACTTCCTGTAGCTGAACATGGCTGCTGTCTCACCCGGTCGTGTCAGCACACAATAACGTCCCACCGTATCTTACAACTACTCTGGGGGTTCTGGAGATGGGGCCCACCTTGCTGTTTATAAACGGCCTTTCTCCCCCAGCCCAATGAGGGGCCTGGTGCCAGACAGTGACAGCGCTAAGTGACCCTGTCGTCCTTGGCGACGCCGATCACCTTGCCAGCTCTCGTGATCCTGGCAGCTAGTTGGGGGGCCGTTGGCGGCAGCAGAAGCCCAGAGCATGGGACCTGCTGGCTGGACAGGGCGTTCCTCAGAAACGGGATGTATTTCCCCTTCGATGCTCTCGAAAAGCCATTAATAAACTTCGACTGACGCACTTCATATTCCAGCCGCAGTCTGAATAATGTAAAACCTCCTCTTTTCAGCCTCAAACAAATCAGTCACCAGGATGTGTGCACGCTCACTATAGAATCACACGCTCCCATATATGATTATGAAGTGCAAAGCCTTTTCCCTAGTTTCACCATGGCAACTGTGACTACATCCACCCCACATTTCACTTTCATAAAGTCTAGCTCAGCTAGGGAGCTTGACTGGCTAATCATTAAACCAGGTCCTCATGTATCCCATTTGGGCTGTCCAGGTTCCTCATGGCCCTATACTGGGTAAGCAGGAGATGGATGGATCGAGGCTGTGATTAAACCGAGATTGATCAGTTATGCAGAAGCTCAGTATTGATACTCAAAGCGTCCAGTTTGCTCTGCCCTGCTGTCTTATAGCTTCCGACGAACACCTGGAGACATGTGACTGCTCCGTCACCCTATGCGCTAGGATCCTAAGGTCATCAGTGCATCACCAACGGTGTCCCCTCAGGGATGTGTGACAGAACCAACTGGGCTGAAGAGATAACAGTTCCACACAGAAGGCGGAGCCCTCGGCACCAAAATCGTCCCCACAGCATTTTTTAATGATCTAGATTATTAATGTTCATTGTGTTCAATTATTCATTTAAACATTATGAGGTCAGGGGAATATTTAGAACGAATGTTCTCTCGCAACCACAGACACAGAGGAACACAGATGGAGCTCTCATTCCACAAACATCAGGCTGTTGTGCATCTCCGTACATGAAAGAGCATCAGTGAAGGAGCAGATGCTGGTTCTCCTTCAGCAGGATGGGTAACGAGGTCACCTGACCAGAGGGGCTCCAGCTGAGAGCAGAGTACGGATTGATCTGTAAAGCTGAGTGGCCATAGACCACAACGCTCTACACCTTCAACGGTGTTTTTGGGACTAAGGCAGAAATCTATTGTTTTCTGTTAGGAAAACGAGAAAAAAATGGGCACATTTTAAATATTAAAATGTAAGTCATTTCCATGCGTGAGCCAGTAAGGACACAATGGAGTCATTCCTCACTGCGATACGACGTTCTTTAATCTTCAGGCGTGAGCTTTTCATTAAACGTATCGCCATAAAAACAATGAGGTTAACCCCATATAATATAAATGCAGTTAGATATACGGTGAGCATTAAATTATCCACCTGACAAGTTTATAAACCACCAATTTCTATTTTATAACATCAATTTTATAGATTACTATGAAAGTTTACAAAAAACTGACTGAACTCCTTGACAGGTATCCCAGTGTGACCAGGTCATCTGTCCTCATGACTCACAGGTAAGTGGCTTCCAACAGTAAAAGTAACTACTGGTTGTTTACAACAAAGTTTAAACACAAGGTTGATGTATGCACTTCACCTCCAGTGGACAATTAGCCCTGATAAGACCATTTTAGCCATCACCCAGAACTGGGGGTCATGGTCACATGACCGGGATTATCCAATTGCTGGGCCTCCTGAGTATTTTAGTGAATTTGAATCTTTTCTCCCCTTTTCCATCTGTGTAAATAAACAGGGATCGGCTTCACATATTAATCGCTCATTTAAATTATCATTTGCACATAACTGCTCAGACCCTGCTACTCCTCTCACCCCGAACTGAAGGGTGAGTTCCTCCGCCCCTCCCCTCAACCCCTACCCCCAAGATGGTTTGGATGGGAAATTGCTTTGCCTTGTATTTTCCACTTGGTAACGCAAGCGATCGGCAGGGCACAGGAGTCGGCGTGCCACAGATGGCTGAAATAGCGCTTTTCCAGGGCTGATAAGGGGGCCTGAAATCCAATCGCTCTCTGGCTGTGGATCCTTCCCCTCCCCCGACACGCTGCCCTGGCCCTGTGCTCATGCATCTGATGCACAGAGACATCCTGCTGTTATGTAACTCCCTGTCTCCATGGCTCGAGCACGGAGAGACCCCGGGTGACACCGAGGCCAGAGGAGAGCAGAAAGGGGACCATGAAAAGGACTGGCCTGCCTCCGCCCAGCGGAACACGGGGAACTTCAGCCCTGGACATTCCACAATCAGCACTCCGTTATCTCATATTATTAGAAAGTGAAGATGGAATAAACATTCCAGTAAATGCGAGAAAACTAGGGTGTAATGTGAAGAGCAGCAGCTGGAAACTCTGTAATATGACAATATTAACTAGCTGGCATAGGGTGGAAGTGGGTAAAGATGAATAGGGGTGTATGCAAAACAGATGAGTTTCCTCTTATTCGTGTCACCGTCAGTCCGGGGAGAAGCGAACGGGGCAGCTACAGTGCTCTAGATTAAAGATTAAATTAACTTCAACCCACATGAAAGAGCTCATTTTTAACTTTCAATAACTTGGCATTTAATAAAAAAAGTGTCTATTTATTTACAGACTTTTATTCAAATCAATATTCCAACTTGCCAAATCTTCTTAAATGCATAGGCAAAAGAATAGTCGATTCTGTTACAATGCACTGCTGTGCAGTTTTAATATATTTATAATTTTGTCATGATAATGCACTGACAAATACTGGAGAGATTTGTGCGGTACTAAACACCATCAGTGCAGATCGATGCCATCATATTCACACCCGACACATCAGTGCCACGTTGCAGTCTAGAATGTCCTACCCATGCCGACACATGCTGTAGGCTACTTTTCTTGCAGATTGAGTTTCACTTGCTTTGTGAGGCTTCAGTCAAACCCAGAGCTCTCACAGTCCCACTTGCCACATTACAAAACACCGTCTCACCATCCCGACTGGAGACACACACATCTTGGGCCCATGTTATGCAGTTTCCCTGCGGATAGATACCTTTAGAGGGACAACTTTGATGAAGGCCCGAAAATGCTAACAAAGAAAATAAAACGGCACAGCGAAAGGGAACAGACTAAAATGTAAAGTATTTATACAGAGCCCAACACTAGTCCAAAGCTAGCCCAACGTTAGCCCAGCGCTAGTCCAATGTTAGTCCAACACTATAGTCCAGTGTATATCCAATGCCATTAAGTAACTAAAGACTACTATTATTTCAACATCAGTCCTGTATCACTAAGTAGCTGAAGGCTACAGCTGAGGCGAAACTACAGTCCAAAAATCCACTTGTTCCGTGCATCATAAACTGTGTATGCATAGTGCCTACTTTGTTTACGATATACTGAAGCCTTTCTGTTTTGGAGTTTAGAATCTCATTAAGGCGCAGATTTATGTTGTTATTCTTATAACAGCAGAGTTTATAAATTCATGATACTGAGATTTCAAAGACATCTGCTCTGATTGTACAGTAAAGACATTATGTGCACATAAAGAACGTTGAAATTATATGAGATAACAAAGTCAATGAGCTGTTATTATAATACAGCGGAATCTGTGCAATGCAGATAAAAGACCAGAATTCACATTCTGGGTCTAATTTTGGAAAAGGTGTCAACATTTCAATGCAAATCAATTCAGATTATATTTATATAGAATCACTGCCAGCAGGGTTTGTTAAAATCACAAGCGACGGTAGTAATCAGAGCACCAGGTACACTATCACATACACGGAATTACACTCCTTTGTGTGTTTGGTTCTGCCTACCTTAAAAACACAAAGGAACTGACAGTCAAAGCGGCACACGCAGCAATAAAGGAGAAATACGAAGAAAAACAAATGCGGTTCCAGCTTAAAATGACTGGGTGGGGAGGTGGGGTTAATATTACGGGACACCTGAGCACAAATAATAATAATAATTTAAAAAACACGTTTACTCCAGGTCGGGATCTCAACGGATGGCTCAGCAGGTATTACCCTAAACTTTAATTCTGACATGACCTTCCACCAAAATGGTTTTACTATGCAAGGGGCTGGCACACCAGCATCTGCGCTAAGGCTAATCTTGTAGGCTTGAATAAAAAGCTTTGAGTTTAACACCTAAGTGAAAAGGTTTTCCAAAGTAATTATTTTTTCTGTGCTGGCTGTGATATGATAAAATTAGCAAGGTCCCCTAAATCCTGCACTGATAGCAGTGATATCCCAGCAGCTGTTCGTATCGCCATGTCCTCCAGATCGCCGCCTGTTCTCAACACATTATTCAATTTCAGAGGCTGGCATTCGACATCTAAATATGGGACTGCTAAACCACCGCAGGACGACTGACTTAAGTGCTTTTCTGTAAGCTGCGAGGGCAGCTATGTTGAAAGTACGAAGCTTAGCCCTAGAGGGCAGGAAAGTACAGGGTCCATTTCGGGCCTACTCTCTTTTCATGGCTGTTGGGTCGGTTTTGCTCTAATGAGCTCCGCTGCTCTGGATCTTTACTTTGCTTGTAATTTATCTCTAACCTCACATGGACGTACACATGAAACAGCACTATACAAATTAACTCCGAATACCTTGGTTACTCTTAATGATATTTTCCACAATATGCAACTTCACAAAAGTAAAAAGCACCATAATCACTTTTCCGTATCTCTTTCCACTACTTGTATCACTGCATGCTGATCTGGCCAACTCTATATATACCGACTATACATATGCCGATATTAGACATGAAACATTAATGTAGAACAGCTCGTAACTCTACTGCCCCCTGGCGGCTGGTGATACTGCAATTTCATTTATTTTCTGCAGTAGGATTTCACTGTTCGAAGAAATGATAATAATAATGTACTTTATTTTTTTGCACCGGATGAGACAGCGAACAAATCTCCACCCCACAGGGACTGAAAATAGGCGTATATCAACACCCTCAGGAAACAACAAGCTGGACAAACAGCTGTTTCGGGACTCACATGAAAGACACACCAACAGTAATCTACCAAAGTCAGAACAACAACTGATCTGTCACGCTCTTTTGTCGCCAGAAACATCACATACAGAAACACCAACGTGAACTTCAGGAGTGGCCCAGGCCAATACCCTAAACCAAAGGAAAATCCAAATAAACACATTCATCACGTTGTGGGGACATTTGGTTCCCACAAAGTAAGGTATACCTGGACCACATACATACACACACACACACACACACACACACACACACACAGACCTGTAGTCATATGGTTTTGGGGACTCTCCATTCATTTCTGGGGGCAAAACTCTAATCCCAACAATGACACCCTTAACCCCCACCCAACCCTAACCTTAACCATAAGTAACCAAACAATTTTTTTTAGTTTTTTGATTGCAGTCACAAATTTTTATCGAAATGGGTTTCCCCTTGTGAGGATTGAAAAAAATGGTCCCCACAACATCAAAATAACTGTTTTTCATTTGGTCCCCACTATGTAATATATACATGACCCAGACACACACACTGTAGAATATATGCAAAGGTTTTACTGTATGCTGGCTCCATTTGTGCAGTAGGCCACCCTACTACACTACATTAATATTGCAGTGTCTTTCTAACAGGATTTTTAGGGTAGTCATTAATGGGACCAGTGAGGAGGAGCACTATCGGTACTGCCTGCCAATTCCTGAGAAATGTGCAAATATTCCCAAGTAATCCGGGTGATGCAAAGAAAAAACATGTTTATGTAACTGCAGATGAATCGAAGGATATGAGATTTATTTATAAAACCGTCAAATACATAGGAAAGGGAGTTCAGCAATCCTATAACCGACACAAAAAATATTTTCAATCTTTTTCTTCTGGCACCACTGAGGTTTTCTACTTCAGTTACTGTATCTCTTTGTCTTAAGTGGGCAGCTGGTGGCACATTGAAAGAAGAGAAGCCTTTATAACCTTGTTCTTAACTGTTTAAAAATATATAGTTGAATCGTTGATTTTCTTGAAAAGCTGCATTCATATTCCTAACTATATAGATATAGGCCTACTAGAGTTTTTTGAAGTGGAAAACTTGCGTATAAACGGATAAGCAGCATTTTAGTATACTGCGCACTTCAAGACGCTAATAATTCATGCAATTATGTTTATATATAATAAGACGAAGATAAAAAGTGATCACGCCAAAATCGGTAAAGGGAGTCCGAGTAACACAAGCCACTCCAACGGTTTTACTATTCAGCATACGGAATGTTAAACTCTGCAACAGCGGTATTTCTCCGCTAGAGGGTACTGAACACCAATAAAATACTTATTACGTTTAAAGCGCCCATTATTCAAGACTGATATTTAATTAATAACTGGCATACGTGTGACGTGGTCTTTACGCGAGTTTGCGTCCGTAATTAATGTAAATTTTAAAATAATATTCGCTGATATTGACAATATTCACCAGCAGTGAGGAAGCACATTTGTATACCCAAGTTTATATACAGGCTATATGTATTATATTAATACATCCGCAAACTAAACCATGCAGCATACAATTTTTTTTCCCCGAAAGCACATTTTCTGCATATGAAAACGGGTGATAATTTCATTTTTAACCAATGTAAATCTGATTTGTTGGATAATAAAGCGCACATGGCATGTTGGTCCAGGAGCGGATTGGGTAAGTAGCGCCCGTCAGTCGTGCATCACAGACTTTCCCGGTGCGTCAGGAGGCTGCGGGGGGACCGGAGGCTGCGCAGGGAAGATCATTTGGCATCACACAAGGATGATAACATTTACTGTGCCGAAAGTCTGGAAGCCTCTTTAACACATGCGTGTAAGTGCATCCCCACTGTATGTCGCTACATGTCTGGTGATTTTTAAAAATGTTTTCTTTACTAGTTTCAAGGTCTCGTTTTGGAAGGGTATGGATACCGGGAGCTGTCGATTATCGGAACTTAAAAGCCATAAAGGAAAAAGTTAAAATCGTCTTTTTATGTGACATAATATTATGTTATGTATGTGGAAAAACTTAAAATCATCTTTGCATGTGACGTATAATATTGTGTATGTTCTGTATGTCAGCAGCTTGTAATGCCCAGGAACAGCTCTTAAAGATTTTGCCCAGATATTGACCAAATTTATAAACGAACGTTGTTAATTTTCCGTTTCCGTATATTACCGTAATAACGTCGCTATGTTCGAGCTGGTTTCGAGCTGCCTTGATTATGATGATGCCGTTTTGCAACTACCCATAGATAAATGTTTCCGTTTACTAATGTAGAATTGGTACATACTGGGCATTTTGGATTTAAGTTTAGCTGTACAGTATCAGCAGTTTAATGCGCAGTTGAAACTCGGTTGCCGATTCGGTTACATATTACAAATTATTGGCATTTTCAAAGGTTTCTGAATATTAAGTGCACTATACACTAAAGCCGATTACTTTGCGTACGCCTGCAGAAATCTCAGCAGCGTTTTCTCGTTTTTGTACAATGTCTCAATATATGGTGCAAGAAACAAGAACATTAATGAAATGATTTCGGTGGTGTACTTTTTGTAGGGGGGTGGGGGCTCGTTTTCCATCTCAGGGTTGTGGTTAGCGTTTCTTTCGCAAGATGTCTTTCCAGTGTACTTTTGCATTTGAATTAACTTTATTTTCATCGTAGTTCATAGAGCCTTAGGGGAAAAAACTTTTCCCCCAGAAATAATATTTGGGATCGGGATATCTTCTGACTTTGGGACTCCCTCTTCCTGGAGTACACAGGCAGACTGGGAGCCAGATGGTGTCCCATTAGCATCACAAAGAATAAATTCTGGATTGCTGACTGTTATTGAAAGAACAGACCCTGGTCCTGAGGTGGGAAAGACGTTTTGAATGGCTAAGCTATGATTTGGGGGGGGGACTGCTACGAGATTACAGACTTTTCCCCTAGACATTTAAAGACTCAGAGTTACCTCTGTCTCTCACTGACTCCGGCCGTAACAGATGACTGCACAGTAAATTAAACGGCTGCCCTCCTTCCTCTCCTCCTGAGATGTTCCTCAGAGGCTGTGGTCTGTGATGCACTCACTCTCAGACTTGGGAGGAAACAGCCCTGCTTGTTCCATGGCACCATCCAAATAAACTGGAACCTCTGTCCTACCATGAGCTGTAGCTGTTTTGTGTTATCTAGATATTGTTGCTGTTGTGATATGGGCTAATGTGGATCCCGAGTTGTCAGTCGTTCTACTACTGGCTTTAGACACTACATAGGACTGAGAGGGTGAATCTCCAAGCTGTAAGCACTGGTGGTGTTGAATGTAAAAAAAAACGTTTCAGTTAAGCCTTTATTTTAAATTTTACAAATGTTACAGTTGGAACACAACCAAAGATTTAGTGGTTCGTAGTCCTTTCTGATTAAGAATGTTAATAATTCTGTTAGCTAATATAGTTAATACAATATAAGAATCTAATGGAACCCCCCCCCCCCCCCAGCTGAAGAACTAGAGACCGTGGGACCTCCAGAGATTGGCGAAATGTCTGTCAGCGACCATGAAAACCGCAAATCCCGCAGCAGTATGGGCTCCATCAACATCTCACTCTTCCACAAGCTATCCCATGCTGACGACATGCTCGCGCACCTCAATGCGTTCCGCAAGGAGAGCACGTTCACAGACATGACCCTACGGGCAGGGGGGCGCTCCTTCCCTTGCCACCGCGCCGTGCTGGCCGCCTGCAGCCGCTACTTTGAGGCCATGTTTGGTGCGGGCCTCCGGGAGAGCCTGGATGGCGAAGTGGACTTCCGTGACAGTGTCCATCCCGAGGTGCTGGAGGTGCTGCTGGACTTTGCCTACTCATCAAGGGTCATCATTGACGAGGAGAACGCCGAGTCACTGCTGGAGGTCGCAGACATGCTACAGTTCCACGATGTCCGAGATGCTGCCGCCGAATTCCTTGAGAAGAACCTGCATGTGTCCAACTGCCTGGGCATGATGTTGCTTTCGGATGCCCACCAGTGCAGGCGGCTATACGAGCTCTCCTGGAGGATGTGCCTGCTGCACTTCGAAGCCGTGCGAGACACTGAGGACTTCTACAGCCTCTCCAAAGACAAGCTCCTTGACCTGATCCTCAGCGATGAGCTGGAGATCGAGGATGAGCAGGTCGTGGTGGGCGCCGTCTTGCGATGGGTGCGTCACGACCTGGACAACCGCAGGGGAGACGTCCCGGAGCTGCTGGGTGGCATCCGTCTGGCACTGCTGCCCTCTGAGTGCCTCATGGAGGCGGTGGCTTGTGAGGAGTTGGTCATGGCGGACAAGCGGAGCCGGCAGATTGTTGAGGAAGCCATGCGGTGCAAGAGGAGGATCCTACAGAATGATGGTGTAGTTATGAGCCCATACGCCCGTCCCCGCAAGGCCGGCCACACGCTACTAATCCTGGGTGGCCAGACCTTCATGTGCGACAAGATCTACCAGGTGGACCACAAGGCCAAGCAAATCATCCCCAAGTCAGACTTTCCGAGTCCCCGGAAGGAGTTTAGCGCCTGCGCCATTGGCTGCAAAGTCTACGTGACGGGGGGGAGGGGGTCTGAGAATGGGGTCTCCAAGGATGTCTGGATCTACAACACAGTACACGAAGAGTGGTCCAAAGGAGCCCCCATGTTGATAGCTCGCTTTGGCCATGGCTCGGCAGAGCTGGAGAACTCACTGTACGTGGTGGGGGGGCACACGGCTACAGTGGGAGTATTTCCCGCATCGCCGTCGGTGTCACTGAAGCAGGTGGAGCGATACGACCCCATGTCCAACAAGTGGGTGATGACGGCCCCACTGATGGACGGCGTCAGTAACGCCGCAGTGGTCAGTGCCAAACTCAAGCTCTTTGTCTTTGGTGGCTCGTCCCTCCACAGGGATGGTGCCCCCAAGGTGCAGTGCTACCATCCCACTGAGAATCGCTGGGCAGTGGCAGCCGAGTGCCCACAGCCATGGCGATACACGGCAGCCGCCGTCCTGGGCAGCCAGATTTTCATCATGGGCGGGGACACTGAGTTCACAGCCGCATGCGCCTACCGTTTTGACTGCGACAGCAAGCAGTGGACGCGCGTTGGAGACATGACCTCCAAGCGGATGAGCTGCCATGCTGTGGCATCCGGCAACAAGCTGTATGTGGTGGGCGGCTACTTCGGGACTCAGCGCTGCAAGACGCTGGACTGCTATGATCCCACATCGGACAGCTGGAACAGCATTAGCACAGTACCGTACTCGCTGATACCCACTGCGTTTGTCAGCACCTGGAAGTATTTGCCATCCTAACATGGAGAGGACGGCACCTACCGAACTCTGTACATAACCTTCTTATTTATACACATTGGTGGCTTTTCCTGTGCATGTTGAATGCCAGTGAGGCGATTCCCTGGTGTGACAACATACAGATACATTAAATGACCAAAGGTGGATAGTTCCAGTCCAGAAATTAAAAGTTTAAGATTTTGTTTCAACCAACCAGTTGAGTACTTTGTGACTGTGAGACTGTGACTTTTTTAAATCAATTGGTTGGTTGAAACAAAATATTGGCCTGGATTTTCACTTTCTGGATCTGAACCGTCCACCTCTGTAAATGGCCCACATGTTATGCTGCTTAACAGACTGCATATCAGGGTTACCAAAATGCCCATTAAAATGACGTACAGTGTATTGTGCAGGGTGTTCCAGGTCTGTGCCTCCAGTGGATAAAAAATGGATGTATGTCTGGATGGATGGATGGATGGATGGAAGGTAACCTTAAATATCCAGTTAGAAAACAGTGTGATGGAGAGGACAAATGTTTACTTGAAATCTGTTGGCCTTTTGCTAGTTATTGCACCAATGCGGAAGACTGACAGTGCACCTTGCAGAGGCGGATGCTGGAGTCTCTGACAAGGATTTATATAATCCAGAGAAAGATCTCCATCCTCTACGTGGGTTTACCTGTTTACCTCAAAGGGAGTCACATTCCAGCTGGGAAAGTCCTCTGCAGATCTGTCTCAGCCAGAGCCGGAAACAGATCTGACGTGGGTGGTGTCACACCCTTTTATACAGACCAGAGGGACCTCTCATCTCTGCTGACACAGTGACGGCGGATCAATATCTGCCTGTCAAGTTCACAGCCACAAAGGGAGGAATCGACCCCCAGAAACACGATTCCTCAACTCTATTGTAATGCTTTGGCATAGAAAAGGAGATTTACCCATTAAAGATACACAACAGGACGTCCTTCCGGAAGAAGGTTCTCCGCTTATCGCTTATGAGGGACCTGACCTCTACTAAGCGAGGGTGCATCTGGGGTTAAAGGCTCACAGGCAACGAGTTATTCATTTACATAAAAGAAAGCATTACTCTCAACAAAGGCCTTCTGTACTATTGATTTATGTGCTTTCGTTTCAGAAGAAACAGTTTCTTTTGAGAAATCGGCCTAATTCGTTCTGCGCAGATGGAATCTATGAAGGGGTAAAACGCAGAACCCAATTTAAACCTCCAGTGAATTTCCATTTATTAACTCCGTAGCTCGAAAGTATGGATTGACGTTGCTGCAAAATAAATAATTAAAATAAAACATAAGTGTGCTATCCAATATCTTATGCAGACAGAATAAGCGCTCGCAGGTGAATTGATCCAATAGTTAGGCTTCTCATTTCTGTTAGGCCTCTCCTAAGGGTTAAAAATAGATCTGTTGGCTTTGAAAAGCATATTGCGCCATCGCTTATGATTTATGCATTTATTTATTTTAACATTTCAAAGCTTCCACCACATTTTCAGACTGCTGCTCATGGGCTTGGTGAGTTAATGAAAGAAAATCCCTCTGAAATAATGAGGGGGGGGGGGGGGGGGGGGGGGGGGGGGGGGGGGGGGGGGGGGGGGGGGGGGGGGGGGGGGGGGGGGGGGG
>JAODLD010000008.1:5049087-5060249 GCA_026781065.1 Mormyrops boulengeri | reverse complement strand
CCCCCCCCCCCCCCCCCCCCCCCCCCCCCCCCCCCCCCCCCCCCCCCCACCGACCTCACGGTTCCTCTTCAGAAGTAGTAACAAGTTAGAGTTACCCCCCTGTGGAGGGCAAACACAGACCCAGGGTCAGTACTGAGGCAGACTGGTTGTTAGCAAGAAATCAGCCTGGCAGTAAGACACGAAACTCAATCCCAGCCAACGGTAATTACAGGCATTAAGCCTGAGGACACACACCGCGCCCTCTGGAGTCCCGAACAGGTGCAGTTTCTTAATGTTTACGTTAATAAACGGGGGCGGGGCTGACCTAAATTATTTATACTGGATTTGACCTATACGGCAGAAAGGGGCAATGTGCCAAATGCCCCCAAGGGGGCGCTTCTAAGCAGCACCAGCAGGAATTAGCCATTAATGGCTACGCCCCAGGGTGCAGAAAGGTCATTCTGGGGTCAGTGTCCTCGCTAGGAGGATTAACAGGCTCGGCTCATTACCTTCTTTAGTACACTGTCAGATTCAGTCCTGCGGAGGTCCGTGGAATCTTCCAGTTCATCCTTCTCCCCACCTATAACAAATGAGCCCCTCATTAGCGACATTAGCATCAGTAGCGGAGTGGTGTCATAAGCAGAGCCAAGGTTCCCCAAAGCAGCCTGGGAAAGACTAAGACTGAGTACCCTCACCTTTGCTGGTGTTCATCTGATGACTGTCGAAGCCCCCAAAAGTCTCCGCCCGCCGGGGAAGGCAGACCACCCCCGTACCTCCGGAGGACCCCAAGGAACTGGCCACCTGGTGCCCGACCGCCCCCCCTAGGCTGCTGCTTACAAGCACCTGCAGGGTCTCCACTGGCGTTGGCCAGAAACACACACACACACACACACAGACACCTCTTGTTGCACATCATATCTTCATACATTTAGATGTTTCCTTTAAGCACCAGGAGTGTCACTAGAGATTTTTAAAAAGCGGGATGAAGCCTTTACTAGGGGGGTCTGATTTTAATTGAAATGAAGGAGAACACACTATTTAGACAAATTAGTTAACATTTATTTGGGGTGGGAGCTTGGGATTATTTTTAAGATGCCCCCGCTATGCACACACTGTGGCTGTTCGGGTGAGGACCTCACAGACCCTTTCACTCTCCATCTGCCCTCTACGCTGCATGGATGAGTGGGTTCCCCAGGCTTCTCGCATACCTATCTTCAGTGCATCCTTCAGGACAGGCTCTCCTCTCAGCGCGTCCTTGGAGCTGGCCCTGAACATCCTCAGCCCGCGACCCCTGCCCTCTGGGGCAGGACTCTCACACAGCTCCCCAAACACCTTCACCTTCTCCTCCAGTAGTGCCACTATCTGCTCATCTTTACTCCTCAGCAGTTCTGGAGGAGATCAGAGACACCCATCAACACCATCCCCCACCACCATCCTTTCCGGAACTTTCTCTTGGGTCACGTGACGACAACTGTACCTCTCATCTCCTTAGCCTTGGTCTCAAGTATCCGCTTGTCTTCTTCAGTCTCACTGGGGATGCCTTCATCTTCATCCTTCTCCCTACAAGACCAGACCAACTCATGCCTGATGTACACACTGCTGGCATTGACCCCAAAAACTTCCTTTGAAGATGCAAAACAGGAATCTCTTGCGAAATACTTAATCAGCTCCCAGCTCAGAGCACCAGTCTCTTCTGTTTAACATTATTATTATTATTATTATTATCCACACTCACTAAGGATATAAAGTTTTTAGACTAATCCCTGAGGGAAAACAGTTTTATGGGATTATTTCAGACCAACTCACATGGAGTTCATGGCTTCCTGGATGAGCTGCATCCATGTATTGCGTTCCTCCTTGGAGCTGGCGTACACCTCCAGCATCTCCGGTGTCTTCCCGGCCGTGATGAGGAACAGGCCTTTCTCCTCATTAGCCACCTCCCGCACAATGAGTTTCTGCAGGGAGATGACTGTGGACCGCTGGTCCTAAAAGACACCCAAACCGCCGAAGTTACGTGGAGGAGCTACGATGTAAGACTGTTCTTGCAGACATCCTTCAAGCAAAGCTCTGGGCGTGAATGACGTCATTTCCTTACGATAAAATAAGCCAGTATATGCAAATATAATTCTCTAGTTCCCTATTTTCAAACTTGCTCAGTCCAAGAAGTCCTTTTGTAAGTCTGGACTCCCCGTAGTTGATGGTATTTTAGAGATACACTATTATGCAACAAATACCTCAGATCATAAGAATTCTGGTTTCAGGGGAGATTGCATGGGGTGGGGGAGCAAGCAGAGCATGTCCACGGTAAAGAAGTTGTTGACGAAAAACAACAGAAGTAACAACAAATGTATTTTCTTAAATGCAAAAGGGGAAAAAAATCCATTTGACCCATAGCAGATTCCAACACAGCGATGCTGCCAAGTGCTCCACAGGGCCCAGACGGATGGTTTACTAACATTATGAGTCCAACAGGAAAAGTTACGCAACACACCAGCATAATTACATAAGGGTGCTATGCTTTCCTAAAAGTCAGTCGTGTCTCCAGTCAACAATGAGTGCTTGCACACGGAGTCATGGCCAACCCCGTACATACCAGAGAAGCGAACACATATTTCTGGTCTTTTTCCTGAAGGAAAACGACGACATCGGAGAGGAGAAGGGCTTGGACGTCTGAGGAGACATGGAGAGGTTGGGGTCAGACCTGTGTCAGGAAGGAGGTGGTCTTCAGCAAGGGCTATATGGAACCTTACCTTTCAGCCGTCCCACAGAGTTCTTCAACTGCAGGGGCCCATCGTGGAGAAGCTTCCTTCCATGCAGAAGGTCCTGCCTGGCGAACATCTGGCCGCTCTTCATGCGCGTGATGGACTTGCTGTCCATGCGGCTGTGCACCTCCTTCAACCGCTGCTTCTTCTCATGCTCGTTGACCTTGCTGTCCACAGCGGCGACCACCTCCTTCACCAGCTGCAGGGCATCTGCCACCTCCTTGTGGTCCTCCTCAGTCTCTGCAGGGACACCAGGACACCAGTTTTAATGGGGCAGCTGCCCCATTAAAACCCCGCAGGGAACAGGACAGAGCAAAGCACTTTCTCCAAAGACTGTTATAAATTCATGAGCAAGACAAAAGGAATGAAGCCTATCTGTAGATCAGTTTAGATCAGAGCATCGAAAATACAAAGTCTTAAATACAAAGTCCTGGGGGTTCTGCAATAAATCAGAGCATCTGGATTTTTTTCCCCCCAGACAGGGACAGGAGATCCAAACAGGCAGGAATGTTCTTCTAATGTTTTTCATGGTTGCCCAAGGCATGGTGGTACTCTTTGAGGAAAGGCTCTCAGCGTTCCTGATAGGGGACAGCTGGGCTTTTAACATCGCAGAGCCTCATCCCACTCTCCCAAGTCAAATCTCACCTTTGGTGTGCTGCAGTATCCTCTGAAGGAGCACCGGGTATTTTGTGATCCGCTGCGTCACGAGTAAGATACATTCGCGGATGCCGAGCCGACGCACAATGGAACTGCTCATCTTTTTCTGAAAGGGAGAGACAAAAACTCTCGCAGTAAGTACAAAAAATGGCATCGCTTATTAAGTCAACATCGTGTTCTGCTTTTCCAATTCTAAAAAAGGGTCTCCAGCAAATGAGAATGTGAGCTCTATCTGGAGGATGCAGCCATTTTTGCCTTGATAGCCATCAAAAAACAATATCCCATCCCCAGAACCAAAAACCCATGTGCTGAGCAGTCAGGTATCTGCTTGCCTTGATGAACGCCTGGAAGCGCTTGTCTTTGGAGTGCAGCTCCTTGTAGAAGTTCACTGCCTCATTGTACCGGCTGCAGAACTTTCCGTAGACTCTCTTCATGCGGTCGGCATTGGACCCTGAGAACTGTATTTAAGGAACAAAATATATTAAACAGCAAGGCCCGTGGGGGAAAAAGTAATAATAGTGATGATGATGATGATAATAATAAATAATAATAATAATAATAATAATAATAGTAAGAAGAAGAAGGATCATGAGGAAGACACATCATGGATGGGTCATCTACGTTGAAAAATAAATAAATGGATCTTTGAAAGGTCTACAGCCATGGTCAAGTACATTAATTTCAGAACTAGAGTTCTCTTGTGCCCCTCTAGCTGTCTTGGAGGAAGATGCCTCACCTGGTTGAAGAGGACGTCTCCAATCTTGTGAATGACAAAGCCGCCGTCTTTCCCCTTTTGCTGGGCCTCCCGCTTCCTGTCCAGGATGTTGGCGAAGAAATGTGTGTGGATGTCCAAGAGGTCGTCCAGCATGGGGAAGAGTCGCTCCACCGCCTGGGCCTCCAGCTGCACCTCCTTCTGCAGCCCCTTGCTGTAGACGTTCCACATGATCCTCAGGGTCCGCACGTGGTGCATTTCCGTCTGGATCAACTCTGGGGTGGGGAGGGTGGCGTGGTTAAGCAGGTCACACTGTAACTGGAGAATAGACAGTCCCAGCTCCTACCCCTCTGACACCATGGACCCACATACTTCAAAGACATGTCCATCAAGAGGTTCCTCACAGCCTGCATGTTTCCTCATTCTTTGTGCATAATCATAATAAAACAAATATAGATATATATACACACATACTTCATGAATCTGAAAGCCTCTGGTATAAAAGAATTTCTCAGCAGGGATCACAGTATGTCTCTGGCATTTACGGTATGACAGAGCAGTATCGCTATGAAACGGAGAAGAAGCAGCAAAAATCCTACCATAGATGACATCCTGTCTCTTGATGACGTCCTTCTTGAGCTGCTTCAGGAACTTCTTATCGGCAGAGAAGCTCCAGGAGTCGGCCTCTAGCTCCTTGGCGTCGACCTCAAACTCACCCATAAGCTGACTGTCCATCATCTCCGTACCTTCGGGGGGCGGGGGGGGAGAGCAGACGGTGAGCCGCATGATTCATGATTACACAACAGTTACCGTTTAGCTGATATTACAATACCTTATCAGTAGACCTTTCTAAGGTAGCTTGAGATTATATATTATAGTTTTATATTCTACAATGTCAGTGGTAGTACTCCATGAAATATAGTAACGATATTATAAAACTACAGTCAAGTGTTTTTTTCAGGGTTTCTTCAACCTAGAGAGAAAATGGACCAAACCTTCCTAAATAAACCAAAGCAGAGCATTTCAGTTGTTTGGGGTAACCAGACTGAAAGACAGGACCAGGCGAGCAGTCGGACCCTCTAACCTTCGTCTGTCAGGGACTCCGTGGACTCGTTGACCTTGCCGGTTTTGTTCAGCGAGTCGGTGGAGTAGGATAGGTATTTCACACCCTTCAGCGGTACATCGTCAAACGCCGAGCTGGACGTGGAGAGCCGGCAGGTGAGGTGGGGGGTCACCGAGGGTGTGGAGTACACTGTAGAGATGTAGCAGTGGCTTACCCGGCGATGTTGCTGATGGACACACTCTTTGAAAGACTGCCACTGGCAGACGGTGCCGCGATGCTGGTATGTCGCCGGGGCATCGATGGCAGGCCGTGGTCCTCGGGCGCCATCATAACCGACCAGGGTCGCTCCCGTGGCACTAAGCCTGAACGCACCACATGTTCCCAAGGAAATAGTCATGTACAACGAGACTGCCTTCTAATAGAACTGTAAGAATGCGGCGGAAACCCTTACCTGGCCCTTTGTTTCTCAGAGTAACGACAGGAACCATGGAAGCTTCCGGAACAGCAAACTGGGGCTTTGGCTGTTAGAAGACAAACAGCAAGGTTATTTCTCATCATTTATTCTAAAATCCTGACCACCCATGTCCAATTGAAATGTAATGACTTTCATCCATCCCTCCATTTTCTGAAACTGCTCATCTTGTTCAGGGTTGTGGGGGATGACTTTCATTTAGTTCTTAAATACATTTTTCATATTTCCATATTTTTCTTGCTAGGAATATCATATCCTGGATATATCCAGATGTAATGCAATAAAAATCCTGACAGTTTACCATGTAACCAGGCCACAGGAAATGTTGACCTGTCCCTTTTCAGCGGCCATTAAAGGGTTAGGTTTAGCAATCTCTGTTCTACCTCAGCCCAGATATTAGAATAGCAGGTAAATTCACTGTATAAAAACACTGCAAAGCCATACCATCATTCTGACCTTGGAACAGACTGGAAGAGACTCCCGACAGCTCCGGTGAACATGCGCGCTGCAGTCTGAAATCAAGAAGAGCCGCGACGCACCATGAGTTATCAGCACAAAAACGGCAGGATCTGCTTCGAAAAATCACAGCTGATTTGAACTGAACTTCTAGTCTTTAGACTGCTTTAAAACAGGCATGTCACCATAATCGAGGCTTGCCTATCCACACACACCTGACTGTCGCTGTAAAGCAAGAAAGACTTGGTGGGGGGGGGGGGGGGCAAGCACCACCATAAAACACAGCATGTCCAATCCCAAGGCAGGCACATGACTAGTCACATGACAAATGTGCCACTTCTTCACAGACGGACCTTTTAACCCCGAAACCATGAGTACTGTTACGAAGACACACCCCTGCAGAAAAACGGTTAATGCTGCCTTATGGTGGTAAGTGGGGCCAAAGCAGGCTGAAGAGCAGGGCGTTTCTCAGGCTTAATCGCTGGTCTGGCTGCAGAGCAAGTTCCCACTCAATCACAAGCAGATCCAGAGCTGGCCTAAAAAAAACTGGACATAGTACAACTTATATCCCAGGCTGTGGCCAGCCCATGTGACTGAGGCCAGTCTGGATTGGCTGGCTGAGTTCTACAGGTGCAAACTGTGCATCCAACCAAAAAGCTTCTCCAGCTGGTTAACAGTGACATGCATGTGCTGCTGTTTTCACGTTCTGTCAGGTTCCGCGCTCCCTCTCTCCCCCTCTCCTTAGACACCGGAGTAAATTCTTCTTTGTCTGGAGCCTTTCGGAAAATGAACGTAAATCACCCAAGAAACGAGCACTGTGGAACCACAATGCATACGGACCCCCCCCACACCAACACTGCTCCCACCCCAACCCCCACACACATCCTCTTTCCATTTAGCAGTGCGCACTGTAGAGAGACCAAAGCCGGGTGCTGTTCACAGAAAGGCTGCTGCCAAAGTGATAAACACACCGGGGGGGGGATGCTGATGGGTGGGGGGTGCGGGTCCATTGTGGGAAGGTACTGGCAAAAATAGGCCAGATAACCAGGACTGCGGCTTGACTGAGAACCGCCTAAGTATGTGGCAGCCACAAGGGGGCGTCACACGATCTTGATGCGCTTAGGCACACCGACAGTCAAAATCCCCCCGAAAGTTTGGTGGTGGGGGGTGGGGTGTCTCAGACAAGGGTCTGCCAGGAACATCTGCCACTCCGAACGGAAGCCACGTGCCGCGGTCTCGCAGGGCTGTGACGCCAGTCTTCTGTGCATCTTGTGAAACACAACATCCTGTGCAGATTGCGATGCCGTGCCGTTACCGCACAGCCCCGCACAAGACGGGATGCGACGGCGGAAGTGGACGCGCACAGCTGGCCGGAAACAGCGGAATGGGCCAGAACCTTACTGGGGCAATAGATGCCGTCCTTGACGCTGATGGTTTTGTTACACTGGAGGCACGGGACCAGGGACCCAGACCCGACGCTGAAGACATGTCCGCTGGTCACCTTCTTGTCCTTCTCCTTGGCCTCTCGCTCTCTCTCAGTGCTCTTCTCTTTGTCTTTCTCCTGTGGGCAAGAAAACAGAAGCTGTAGTCAGGTTCTAGAAAAATCTGGAAGACAATGAGCAGGACAACCTGTGGAAAACACACACACAGACACACAGACCTGTACTCATATCTTTGTGGGGACCCTCCATTCATTTCTATGGGCGAAACTCTAATCCCAGGGTGGAGAAGCACCCCTTTGCAGCTCACTCAGCAGTAAAGATCACAAGATCACAAACCTAGCCGGTCAATACCACGTTTAGCTCGGCACGGTGCTCATGATTAGCAAAAACACTAACGCTGCACCAGCCTGTGAGTCCATCGCACACAGCAAACAGAAACACTACAAGCGTCCAAAGCAAGCCTACTTAACATGATCCAAAACAGCCGTCTAACCAAACGAGGAGCCCAGATGACAGTACTGCTGTAAAAGCAGAACGACAAAAGCCTGTCGGCGAGGAAGCGGAGATTAAGCGAGGAGTGTGTCTGTCTGCGCACAGGTGTGCGGCCTCAGGAACGGCCTCAGGACGGCGGCCTACCTCCAGAGCCCACAGGTCCTTCAGCTTCAGGTAGCTAGCCTGAACCTCACAGAACTTTCGATGTAGCATAACTCATCGAAAGGACCGGCACGTCGCACGGGGACCGCAAAGCCTGCCTGTTGTTGGGCATGGGGGGTGGATTCCCATCAAGCTGCCACCACTGATAGAGGAAGTGAGCAAGCGCACAGGGGCGTGAGCCTCCGTCTGCCTTAAAGGCACAACGCGCACGTCAACTAGCCCCTACCACTCAATACACTGCCAATGTCACATTCAATATTTGGAGCCTACACTCAGCTACGCATGACCACTCAACATTATGGCGAGATCATCTCTTCTGAATTATGTTCTACTGAGCTATTAAGTATAAAGCAATATTACAGTCAACAAAATTCAGTTTGATCAAAGCGGTTGGAGCTGTTAGGATTTCCTAGCTGGTCTATGCGGATGTCTTACATCAGAGAGTGTCGTCTAATGCACCCATTGTACACAGTGATATAAAAAAATAAAGGAGATACGAAACACAGGGTTTTGCTACATCACCAGGCTGGTTCCTGGTTCTTTAAGAGCATTTTTATAGCCTGAGGCCAAAAGCAGAGCGACTCCCCTTCCCAATAAACTTCCCCTAAAGTGAGGAGTTAGTTGAGTAAGTGTTATCTCAGAGAGCTAGTCTCGACATGTCTTCAACAGGTGGGGGTGGAAGGGGGAAGGGCTATTTATAGTGAGAGTGAGAGAGGGAGTGTGTGTGTGTGTGGGTTAGAGAGAGAGAGAGAGAGAGAGAGAGAGAGAGAGAGAGAGAGAGAGAGAGAGAGAGAGAGAGAGAGGAGAGAGGCGAGTGAGCAAGCGAGAGAGCGATTCTGCACCTTTGAGAAATATATCCATCATTCAGTTAGTCAGCATTATTATACAGTTTCTTAAACAGTTAAAGGGTTTCAGCTGTAAATTCGTGCAAACATGGAGAGAGGTCAGCATAGCACAAAACTGGTAAGTTACGTGCAACGCAGGCAAGGTTAAGTCATAGTTAGGATTTTACCCAACTGCTAGGCATTCTCCCCGCACAGGTCTCAAATGTTATTATGGCTGAAAGAGCTTTCTGAAAGTCTTGTTTACACTGTTTACTGTCTTCATGTTGCACTCGGGGTCACATGTCACACTGATGGCACTTTTTCATGCAGTGACCCCCTCGACGTCACTCACCTTCGTCTTCTTGTACATCTTGTTCTTGAGGTAGCTGAACGTCCGGCTGACCTTGGTGCCAGCTTTCCCCTCGCCGTCTCCTCTCAAGGGGCCCAGGTCCTCTTCCGAAATGCTGGAAGGTCACATGACCCAATACGTGGTGCGTTAGAAAGGGGAACCCGCCACAACGAGCATGTCACATCTGAAGGAGATCATGAGAGATGTGAGGACAGTGGCCCTCACCGGTAGGCCAGGGACCCCGAGATGCTGGAGAACGACTTGAGGCCTGGAGAAAGCAGAGATGAGAAAACTGTGAAGATGCACTACAATGCTCCAGAATGCAGCGCCCACGACTGCAATACTCCAGAATGCAACACGGCCCGGAACACGCTACAGGTGAAGCCATGAGTAAATCGGGACAGAAGCACACAAGAATTCATGGAGCGTAACAAAAAACGTGCCTCTAACTGAAACTATAATAAAACATGAACTTTGCATTACCGACCGTTTACCTTAGTACCAGACACAAGTGTGCACTCTCCAAATCTTTGGAAGAGTTAGCGTGTATATATGCTGCATCTGAAAATTAATCATACTAACAGCCTGGTTTAATAAAATATTGGATTGTGGTAGATGGTATTCAGAATATGCCCAGGAAAACATTTTTTCAACTGCATATAGTCAATGTTGTTCTGAACTTTGCAAGCCTCTTGTGTAGATTTTTGTCTCGTTTGTTTGACTCCTAGACCCCAGTGGTCGCTATAGATACAAATCTGAAATTTGAAGCTGGGTAATCTAGATCCCAGGGGGCCTGGTGTTGTATACTTGAGCACGCTGCTTAATCTGAATCGCTCTGGTGAAATGTAAAATCGGCCTAAACAAAGGTGTGAAAACTTAAAACGGCAAAATGCAATGTGATAACAACAGAGCGATTCCGGTCTCAAAGTGTGGAGTAGCCATCATGAAGCACCGACACTTTCTCATACAGAATTGGGTTTGTCTTGTATGTAACACCAACACCCAGGCAGGACTGTCCATTAATGCAAGACACACCACGGTCAACATCTTCTTCTGATCATTACGGCCAAAGGAACCCAGCCGGGAAAAACATGGCCGCCTTTGAACAAGTGAAAGACATCTGCTGAACAGGACCAGCAGATCATCCGGCCTGCTTCACCACACCCTTCGGGGGCCAAGACACTGCACCCCACAGCTGGATCCATCACAGGATCCTTTCATATTGTAGCACCAAAGCAGTTAGCGTGTGTCACACTACAAACGATTTACGGCAGGAAGTCTGTCGTCTGCACAGTTCATACTTTCACAGCCAGCAGGGCATTTATCACAAAGAAGGTCGATCAGCGGGAAACACAGGTATCCCACTTTCCCCCAAAATCGGCCATTTATAATCCCACCCCACCCTTCAAAGCAAACCCTAATCATAACTTACATGTGAACCTGGCCTTTAACAAAACTCTTAAAGTTCTACTGTTCTATTGACAAACACTCAAGGACTTTCAGCTTTAGTACAATGACAAGCCAGAAAGCAGGAAGACACATGCTTTTTTGGCATCAAACGGTGTTGGTAAAGTTACTCACAAACGTAAACAATTACAGACAGAGGAGGAAAGTTCAGGTCCAGAAAAGTACAAACCCAGATGAAGGTTTTATTTCAACCAACCAGGTGAGTACTCTGTGACTTTTGAAACAAAAGCTTGATTTGGACTTGTACTTTCTGGAGGAGCAGTCCTTTTTGGGATAAGCTGGATCAGGGATTGCAATGATCCAAGATGCGGACAGGGAGTGTGCT
>JAODLD010000008.1:5011982-5029984 GCA_026781065.1 Mormyrops boulengeri | reverse complement strand
CACACACACACACACACACACACACACACACACACACACACACACACACACACACACACACACACACACACACAATGACAAAGCCTTGCAACAATCAGAGAGTGTTAAGCCAGTCTTTACCTTAAGTTTCCATTATTGTTATATATTCATATCTATATAGGAAGTTATTGTTAATTCACTGTTGTTCATGAAATGCTGTTTTGCTATTGAAAACCGTTCTGGAGCTCTGACTTGATAAAAAAAAATCTGATGTGGACCTTTGATCAAAAAGTTTAAGAACCCCTACTCCACAACATCGAGTCAAGCATCCTGATCATACAGTACCTTTTGCATTTTCTTTCCATGTTATACTTGGCTGTTTTACATTAAGAACCTTCCAAACAAAGCAATCAAATCCTCCGGCAGGTCCTCCTCTGGCTGCAAGCTGTCTGGCTGTGGAGGGCTTCAGATAATTGTATCTTAAAAACGGACCTCGATTTCAAAAAATGTGGCACGGGAGAGAAACTGGGAGAAAGAGAAGGGGGCGGAGTTTGAAGCTGACGTCTACAGTTTATTCACCAGAAAACCATCGGTCCCATCCAATCAAACACCGCTTGCAGCTTCACTAGAGTAACCCAACTTGGTTTTCAAAACTAAAATCGTGGATGTCCTGAAATCTACTCATAAAGCAGAACTTCAAAATGCAAAGAATCAGTCTGTATTTCTATGTCTGGAAGTGTGACTACTTCAGAAGACAAATGTGTGGAATTGTAGAGGAATTCACAGAGGACACCAAGCATAATGGGAGTTAAAAACGAATATGAGAAAACTAAGCAATCATGTTAAAATTAAGGTTAGAGAGCACTATTCACGGAAACATACAGGTAGCCAGAAGCAGACAGGAATCGCGGAATTCAATAAATAAAATGGAATTCGTTGTAAAACGCGGAATGTCGTATAATTCGCTGATATCGGTGTGTAGGCAAAGCAAAGCAATGGTTTCTAATAAATGTTGGCTGTTGCAGCCCCCTGTACGTGTTACCTGTTGAGGCGGGACTCCGGTTTCCATACGCATGCGCACAGACACAGAGGAGAAAAAAAAAAATCAACGGTCAGCTACGGTGAAGCGGTTCGCTGAAACACTGAAATCCTCCAAAAAATTACGGAATTCCACTCTAAGTTTAGAGCAGAACAATACCCAAACGATTTTTATGAATCGGGGGGACAACTCTTTTGTAAGTTTTGCCAGCACACGATAGACTGGACCAGCAAAAACGAATGTGACGATGACTTACAGTCAAAGACTCGCATCAGAGACAGAGACAGAAAGCAAACTAGCGCGAGCCGCGAACTCCAGCAAAGTCTTGGTCATGCAAACAAATCAGCTAAAACAAGACGTGAGTTTACTGAATATTTTGTTGCTCTGTGTGCCGAGTCAGACATTCCTTTAGAAAAAATGAAAAGGCTACGTCCGTTTTTGGTCAAGCACTGTAAAGGAGGAGCGCTACCCGAACACGACAGCAGCCTCCGTCAAATCCACTTACCCCGGTGTGTTCGAGCAGCATATGGAGGCTGTGCGACAGAAGCTTCAACGGAAAAAAATATCAGTCGTTGTCGACGAAACTACCGATGCAAGAGACTGCAGCGTTCTGAACAAAGTCATTGGTGAGTGAATTAAGTAGACCGCAGTCACACCACTAAATTAAAATACTTATAAGAATGTAATGCGAATTACATGTATTACAATACTGCAATGCGTTTGTTAGATACTGTATGGAAATAAGTAAAAATGTGCATATTTCTTGTGAACTATTTTTTGTAAAAATGAAGTGTATCTGAATGACTAAATTATTAGGTGATTACTGGTGATTATCCATTGTTATTCTGATACTAACTAAAATAATTTAACTAAAAGTTTCTTCTTATTTCTCTTATTTGTGCAGGTTTTGAAGGCCAGTAATTTCTGGTGGATGTAATTTTCATGGAGCGATGCAACTACTCAACCTTTGCCCAAGCCGTAATAGGCTCCCTCCACAACAAGCTGGATCTCAATGATGTCTGGGCAGTGGTCACAGACAATGCTAAGGTGAAATACATACGTTTCTTTTGCATGAAAAATGAATGTTTTTTGTTGGTTTACAGGTAAATGTTTTACCAAAGCAGTAAAATGTTCTGCTGAACGCAGCACTCTGTTGAATAACAGTCATTAAATGTGAGATTTTTTCCCATCCACTCCATAATTAGACACTTTTTAGGTGAATGAATATGATTATAATGTACAACATGGAATTCAGAAGAATAAAAATGAAAAAAAAAAAACGGAATTTAGGAAAACACAGAATGGATTTCATAGGGCCCTATAAACACCTCAGAATGGTGTCCGTCTGGTGTAGAGGTCCTGGAGCTAAATCAGCAGCTGTCATAGGTAGAGAATCCCACAAAAATGAAGACTTTACCCTCTGATATCATCCTAGAAGGCCTGGGAAGGGTGACTTGCATCAAACAGCCCATCCGACATGCACCACAACCAGACATCTCTGACCCAGGTCATATGCCTGTTCTTGAACTACATCATATGCTTGATGGTCCAGGGTCAAGCTACAAACCTTTTTTTTTTTTTTAACACAGAAAAAATACATTTTATAGCAGGGTAATCTATTACCAAGGCAAAAAAGGCAGCAGTCCTCCCACCCACTTGGATATCAAAATGCTCAGGCTGAGACTCACCCCTTCAAAGCCTCTTGTGTTGGGTTCCAGGGCTGGTGGGGCACTGAAAGGAGGCAGTGAAGCAGGGCTGTCCAGCTCTCCTCCATCTGCAGCAAGAGATGGGTGGTGCTGGTGAGACCAGGGAAGCTGGACAAACCCATCCCAAGCTGCCCCCTCCCACACCCAAGTTCACAGGTACTATCCCGCACCTATTGATATCGTTCAGATTTCCATCATCCTCCATAAATGGTAGCACACAAATTGTCTACTTGTCATGCTAGTTCTGCAACCTCTACTTTCTCCGGCTAATCGGTGCATTATTACAGTTACGTGAGAATGTGCTCAGTCAGAACAAATAATTTATAAGCATTATTACTTAGACAAAAGCCATTGTGGTAAACAACGGTGGCACTGCATATTACATATCGATTCAACACTATGCCAAGTGGTGAAAAGCAACACCAACGCAACAGAAGAGGTTGTTTAATGTTTGGTAGCACAAAATCTCCCATAAGTAATCATTAGCTACCTGTGAACAGGCTGTGCTTACCTAATCATCAACAAAGACATAATACAAAGAAGGACCTTATGAACCTTCTGATTAGAAGCCTGATAAAACCACCTCAATCAGTGCTAGGTCAGAACTTACCTTTCTCAAGAATAGGTTGTGGGCCTTCATCCCCATACCAGGCGCAATCAGAATCCTTCCTTTCGGTTTGATGCTTGGCACTTTCAGAACCCTCATCCACTCTCTTGGGCACCTCAGAAAGCTCGGGGCCAAGAGCAGAGTCACTGGCTGGTTCGATGAGGGAGAGGAGGTCCTCCCCCATGCTGAGGTACATGGAGTCATACTCTCCAGGGGTGCTTGAAGACTCTAGAACAGTCTCACCGATCGTCTCCAAAGTTCTTACTGGTACAACAAGGCCACCATCAATGCCATGCGAATTATGAACAGAGCAAGCAATCACCTCCTTTACAAAGTCCTCTGCGTTCGTCTGTGGGGATGACTCCTCTGTATTACAGCACAATTCCTGGGCCGAAGTTTCCTCTTTGGATACCTCAAACCCCATCTGTGGAATCTCGGGTTCCGGTTGCTGACAGCTTACAGGCACAGCACTGGGGTGGCTGATAAGTGCCATCTCAGAGAAGTGTGAAATATTCATTTCAATAATCACAAGTTCACCCCTTTCATTTGGTTCACTGTCTGCCTTCATAAGCACCTCAGTATCGATCGCCGTAGTAGTCTGGCCCTCTACATGAACGTCAGTGCCATGTGTGTTTGTGGGAGATTGTGTTCCTGTGATCCTTGACCTCAGAGTTGACTCTTGACCTTCCCGACTCTCCTGTTTCAATTCAGACTCCTTGCTGTCCCCTGTCAACCCACAGTTGTTCTTGTTCCCTTTTTGGATTTGGTTACTGATGCTTGATGCTATGCCTGATGTGTCTGGAGAAGGACTCTGACATAATGTGCTCATGGTGTCCTCACAGGATGGAGATAGTGAGCTGAGCTCTGTCCTTTCCAACGTCAGTGACTGCTCACTCTGTAATCCGATGGAACATTCTGCAGGCATGTCAGAACTGGAAAACATTGGGTTCTCCTCCAAGACAGCCTTATCCTGCACATCTTCACCCTGGAGCTTGATCCCATGATTAGCTGGAATTTGGTTAATTGGTTCTGTTATCATTTCTACCTCATGCAGGTAGAGGAACTCGGCCACAGGGCTACTGACAGGTAGAAAGGGATACTCATTGGTGGAGGACATGTCTACCCTCTGCAAATCCTTATCACCAGCTTGGTCTCCCATGCAGATGCTACTGTTGTCCCCATTTCCTTCCAATGAGGAGATACAGACAGCATTCTTTCCAGTGGGAACCTCTTTGTTTAGTTGGGGTTCTGCATAAGGAGTACTGTCTTGGAGCTCCATGTGAATCATCTGTGGTTCATTCTGCAACATGCACTCCATGGGTTCTGGTAAGAACAATGAGTCAGGTGCGCCTGAAGCAGTGAGGTCAGGCACCTCAAACTCCTGATTTGCACAGTGGCCAAGTTCTGCCATCAGACCCACAGGGTGTTGTGTAGGCTCTGCCTTTGGAAGTTGATCACTTGCACAGAAACCTGATTCAACGCTCCTAATGCTTAGTTCATCAGGGTCTGTCTCTACCCCCAACCTGGAGAAAGACTCTCCACAATCACTCAGTTTTTGGTCAGACTCTTGAGGCTGACTGTCAGCGCACACCTGTGTGTTATGACAATGCAGTTCACTGGTTTCCTGGCTTTGTTTACTGACATGGATCTCTGACTGAGCATCTAGCTCACACAGGCTTTGACTTTCAGTCAACAAATCCAGGCAACTGGACAGTGGCAGAACAGACGTGTCTGCAGGTGTCTCCACTGATCCATCCACCAGACTAACTGAATCTTGGTCTTTCAGCATGGTTGCATCATCACAGCCAGTTTCTTCTTTCGTACCTTGAAGAAAGTCACTAGACCATTCATGTTCTTTCATTTCACAAAGTTCTGTCTCATGGGAGTGCTCCTCCCTTTCTCCATCTGCCGCGCCAAGGGGCTCCTGGGACTGCACTGGGTCCATGGATATCTCACTCATATTCTCCGTTTGTGACACAGCGGCCTCCTCCAGGCTCTCCATCCCAGTTTCAGCAGAGTCACCCTGACACGCGCCAGTCACGCTCACTGCTAAATCACTTTCCCCAAGCTGTGTCCCACAGGACAGGGGGCTAAAATCGGACACCTCACCCTGTACCGCAAAGTCATTTTCCTCCGATGCCTCCTCAGAAATCTCTAAGCCTGTGGAATGTGGCTCCACTTCTCCTTCCATCGGATCATCAGACACACCATTCTCCATACCACCATTGCTCAACGGATGCTTTGAGCCCTCAGAACTGTTACTGGAATCTTCCTCCCTCTCCCTCTTCTCAAAATGAGTGACCTCAACAGAGATCTCTTTCTGATGTTGCTCAGGGGCATCCAGAATAATGGTCTGTTCTATCTTATCAAACAAGTCTTGGTGCAAAGGAACCAGATGGAGTTCTTTTGTCTTGTTTGTGCTGTCACTGTGATCAAGCCCAGAATTCAGTAGTTCAGTCTGCAGCTAGAATGAAACAAACATCACTTGGAATAAGTGAAAGGCTAAGGATTTTAACATTTCTTGCTTCACAGTCACTTATTCAGTCAACAACTCGATGGTTGCAAAGATACTATTCAGTAGAAAGTAAGTTTACAGAGAAACTTCTACAGCAAACGTACAGTTGCAGGAGAGCAACAGAGCCTATAAAAGGGGTGTGGCTAACCTTTCCATCTCTGTGGCAGCCAATCAGGTGTCGCAACTCATCCACATCTCTCTGCAGGTCTGGCTGGCTCCCAGGAGGTGTGGCCACTGTCAGAGTGTATGTGTTCAGCCGTGGGTGATGCCAGACCACGGCATCTCCTAGGCAGATTCGTTGGGACGTCTGAGACCGTGTCCCCAGGGCTGTCTCCTCCCTGCCCGACACAGCCAGCCTGTTTAGCCTCATCGCATGACACCCACACACAGCCGCTTTCCCAGCATGACTTGAAAATAATCTTCATCTGCTTATCTAACTTAACTAACTTAAGGCAACATCAACCATCCTTTTAATTCTCTTGTATATGCTGGTCAATAGCCAAAATTCTTAAACATTCATTTTCATTACAGTCTGGTTCACCTGACAACTAGCATTTAATTTAATGGTTCATTAACGCTTAAACCTGTAACAACCAAAATTTACACAAAGCACCCCATCAAGTTGTAAATGTGACATTTTGCAACAAACTTATTTTACTGCGATTTGCATGGTTCTTCCTGTTAAAGTAGCTGCAACAAAAGTGATGCTGCTGAAGTTCAAAGCCAGCAAGCTGAAGGGCAGCTTTCCTTTTGCCTGGCTAATCTCATGCCTCGGTCAATTTCACATCAACACAAGATTACATTCTTGGCCTTGATGTTACCCTTGAGACTGAAAGTCGTAATGACAAGGCTCTGGGGGAAAAAAACGCCAGCTTATCGAGTTAGACGTCAATTGTATTTTTTCATTATTTCATTATTTTTCTAACACGGGCAGAAATAGATTTTACGAATTCTTCAAGTGCCAGTTCACTACATCGCACCATTTGTGCCAAGGACACCATGTTAGAAAGGGCCAACCACTTCAGGGCGACTGACCGGGCGAATATATGCTGGAGTTGTCGGTGGCCCCTCTTCTCAGCCAGGCCCAGCGGGGTGACCCCCTGCCGATTGGGCAGCCTCAGGGCCTCCCTGCCCCCTGGCTGCTGGAGCAGGAAGACCGCCACGTGCCGAAGACCTCGGCGAGCTGCAAAGTGCAGGAGGGTTTCCTGGGGAGCGGGCTCTGGAGGGGGGTGGGGGACAGGAAGACAGCAGCAAGACAGTGAGTGAACACCGACACAAACACACAGACCATGTGACCAGAGGAGCCTTCAACAATAAAACAAGGGTGAATCACCTGTGAAACACTCAAGCTAGTAAAAGTAAGGTCACAGTCACAGAGATTAATGAATCGAGGCAGATGCGTCTGAAGATGGCACCACCTGACCACCTCCCCCTAGGAGCCCTGGGCACACCTTGCGCCAGGATCACAATGTGGAGCAGGTGCAGGCTGTTTTTGGAAATTGTCTCTAAAAGGCTGAGTACAGCACAGATTTATTGTGCGCTTAAGCCTTTAAAAGCTTTCACCCGTATTGTCTTCTCCAAGAACAACGCCGTTCCGGTGCTTTCCGTGGACCTCTGAGGATCCAGATGCCTCCATCATCTCCAGCCATCGATCGTGTCAGCCGTCTCTCAAGAATACAAATGACATTAAATCCGACAAAAATTACAGGAAAGCCAAAAATGAGGTTTACGTGTGAGAGACATGACTGAAGTAGCTCTCTGAAATTTTACAAAGTACGGGGAAAATCCGCTCTTAGGCAGGGCTATCGGCAATTAGGGCTGGCCTAATCAAAGCGGGCTAATAAAAGGCATCATCTGAGGGGATGACTTCCAGCGCGCTGGAACGCGGCTCTTTGGCTTCCATGGTGCGGTCCGATTCTCAGACACGGTATTCATCACCGAGAAAGGAATGCCGCGAATTCTCGACCCTAAACCCTTACGGAAAAAGTCTGCCCAGTCATAACCACGCACATTCACGAATACTGGACACCATATACGGATCGTCAGTTTAAAAATGGCAGATCCTGGTCCCGCGGCCTAAATGGGTGGCATTAGGAATGCCCCAGTAGCTCTGTGGGCTCTGATCGCACACCCCTCCTTAGTAACCAGTGGGTCCGATCAGTGCCAGCCGGCCCGTCAGATAGGCCTTCAGTCACTCGTTTTCTGGCAAATGCCCATCTCCTTTAAAAATGTTTTTTAAACGACTCCAAGTTCCTCCAACCTAGAGACCAAGCTGTCCTCTCATACATGGACCATCACCGTGTGTCTCCATCCCTGCCAGCAGTAGCAGCCTAAGCCTCTCGAGGCCTGTTCCCCAGTGGGAGTGTGCAAAGGCGTTGCCCGTCTAACACTCCCCTCACTTACCCCCAAGGGCCTCGTTCGGTCAAGCCACATCAATTAACCTCCGTTTACCAGAAGCCATTATAACCAGCGTGATCGTCGTTTGTCAGTTTGATCAAGCAATTTTCATTCCAGCTGTTTTTTTCCTTCCTGCCAACCAGCCAAATCACCATTTACAGTAACGAGGTAGGTCACGGTGAGCAATCACTGAAGAAAAAGAAGCCACCGCAAAAACGTCAGCAGTCAGCATGTGTGGGTATAGATAAAACCGGATTTACACTACAGCGCATTCACTGTGTTTCTAGAGCAAACGCAGTTTATGGGATGGTAGCAGTAATGACCTTAAATTACACTGAGTTCTGGGTAGGAAGCGTTTGGGCTGGAGTGAGGGAGGACTGGTAAAGGTACAAACCACTCACACATTTGGCCGTATCTGTAGTTAAAAATAATCCGGAATTCTGACCACAGCAGGTTTCAGTAACTTCCTATTTCAGGTTAACCGCTCATCAAGCATGCTGTTTAGATGCCTGGAAGTTTTTATAGCATATAAACAGCTTGAAAAAAAGACTGCAACAAACATGCATGAGCAAGTATTAGATTCAGGAGTTTTTTAGCCCGGTAACTGCATTTTGCGTAGTAACTTTAATTCAGAAAGTGGTCCATGTGCAGAGGAAAGTCTAACATAATGCTGTGGCACATGACTGCCGTCTGGGCATCTAAAGGAACAGAGGAACGTCAAGAGTGACGTGTGAGCAGGGGGACAGCGGGAGACACAAAAAGGGAAGTGTTGGGGGGGCGGGGGGTGGGCTGCCCAGCCACCATGCTCGTGGCCTCACCAGATCCCCTGAGCGTACAGTTGGAGGGCCTTTGCTAGTAAATTCCACCAGGTAAGTAACACCAGGTCAAGCCACCGGGCAGCAAGGCGGCTGTATTAATTACATCCATTACAAACAAAGGAATAGTGCGGCGTGGGCTCAGCCAAACCTCTCTGTGAAGCTTATCGGTCCATTTAATGGGCCTTTGGACCTTTCGGGGGTGGGGGGAGCAGGAGAGAGAGGGAGGCTTGCTGTAGACCGGGTGGGAAATGCCCACTTCAGGATATGTGGCATAGCGTTCCAGACTCGTAATGGTGAAAAAGCAGGGCTGCAACAGCTCCTGTTTCTGCTGCCAAAGACAACAGCTGTGGTCTCAGAACCGTGGGCCCGGCGGACTTCCTGTCTGACTGCCACCCTCTCCTACCAGCGGAGACCCCATCCAAACACTCAGTCATGCTCCAAAACCCACGGCATTTTCAGGGAGGGGTCCTCCAGGCCCCCCCCCGGCACCAATTAACCAAATTGTTTCTCCAGGACTGAAATGAGTTACAGATGTCTGAACAAAAAAACAAAAAAAAAAAAAAGGCCCACAGAAACAACAGCGTGGGATTGAGCACCTCCCCTGACAGGCAGAGCCCCCTTGAACACCACCCCACATTTCCGGGAGGGGCAGGAGCTCCAGCTGAACCCAGCAGTTCAAAAGCAATTAGCACAGCACCTCATGGGTGACCCCAGAGCAGTACAGACCCCACAGTGTGCCTCGAACAGGAAGGAAGGCTTCCAAATGAGTCAGTATTATCCCCCAGCTTCCCAAACAGGCGGGCGTCTGTTTCGTTTTATTTATTCCTTTTTCGACTGCGACGGTATGCAAATCCCCGATTCCCTGTAACTCGGGATATGGCACATGAATGATGCGATACTAATATCATACGCAAAGGTCTCCTGTTATTGCAGTGTAATGAGAGGTGAGCCATAATGGCATGTCACATGCAGTGACACATACAGACAATGGCCGACACGCTCTGACGTGCCCCGACACGCCCTACTCACCGACACTCCTTGCCAGGTCGGCACCCAGCACGCTCCAGCCTCCGGGCCCGGCCAGGTGCTTGAGGGCCAGCGCCAGGTTCCTGTCCAGCTTCTCGCACTCCTTCAGGGGGATCTTGCACTCGTCCAGCAGCATGGCGCCATCCAGCCAGTCATCCCGGCCCGCCGACTTCACCAGGAAGTTGGCCATGTCCAAAGCAAGGTCCTGGACGAACTGGAAGTGGTCTTCAGCTACCGGGTCCACGGGGCCCCCCGCCCGGGCCGAGCACAGGGTCACCCGGACTGACTCGCAGGAGTTATGGGCTGGTGGGGGGGTGTGGAGATGGATAAAGAATAGATATGTGATACCTCAATATCAATGTGTGTTCCCATCCCTCTCCAGAGCAACTAGCTCAACTAATTAAACTCTCGATGACCTAAAGCAGGTGGCCTACAGGTGGCAGGCTACAAAAAAACGTGGAGCAACTACAGTCTGCTGGCCAGAGACCACCCAAGACACTGTCTGCCTCCGGCCACTGAAGCATCACTGCATGTCAGAGGTCATTTGAGCAGGAGACTTTAAAAAAAAAAAAAGCAGACGGTAAGAGCGGCTTCAGGCAGACAGACACAAGAAACAAGTAAGTTTCATCTTTCGCTGAGGACATGACGGCACAGACAGACAGGGACCCTCTGCTCTCAAATCGACTGTGGGTGATGCAGAGACCCCGTGTGCCAAGCCCGACTTGTTGCCTTGACGATCCCTTAGTGCGTCTTAGCAACTGAAAACACCGCACATTCTTCACCGTCCCACATGCTTACAGGCACAGGGCTGAGAATCACAGAAACTTATTAAATGCTAATTTAGATGTTAATTAAACCCTATGGCAACTATACAGTAGCAAACATACAATCTGACCGATTTCACTAAATAAGTCAAAAATATTGCCTTCATTTAGTACAGGCAGAAAAACAGAGGGTAGCTTAAACTACTTATAATTGTGTGAAACGAAATGGGACCTAAAACACGAGTGAGTCAGGCTGGCCCTCAGGGAGCGGCCGTTGTACATTAGAGGGAGTCAGTCCCGTTCCCACAGAACGGTCAGCCTAAATAAGGAGGTGGGGGGGGTCGCCAGGGGAACGGCAACACACGGCTGTCCCTGCAACCACGAGTGGCAGCTCCCAGAGGGCACAGCGCATTAAGGACATTCACAGCTATTAGTCAGTCTGACTTCAGACTGACAATTAGTCAGTATCATTATTAATGGCAAGAATCCAAGTTTTAATTATTGTGGAATTTAAGCAGCTTTATCTATCCAACCTCCACGCGTATTCCTCCTTTCACCAATCACAATCCGACTGTCCAAACGCACACCATCAGCAAACCGCTTTCAATGCCACCCTCCCCCATCTATTTTTATTAGAGATTTCCTCACTTGTAATGCACTCTTGACAAGAACATCTGCAAAATAAATTACATTTCATGCTAATTTTGTTCATTTCACTGAACAAAACACTATCTCTGAGCTTCACCCCAAAGGATGACAGGTTGTACATATGACAGCCCATATTAAAGCATCTATTAATCCAGAGTGACCCCCCCCCCCCACACACACACACACACACACACGTCAGGGCTTGCAATACGTTTGCCTTTGAAATCAAACAATGTAACAATTAAATTGTGTTCCATGTCTTATTTTAGGTGGAAACTGCTGTTAAAAGCATTACATGCTATTTGTGTTTAAATCACGCTCTCTCCCACAAAACCAAAACTTCTTAGAAGTCTGGTCTCATAAACGACCCTACAGGGAATGGACTAAGATCCTGTTCTTCCAAAAACCAAGAACTCGAGGCTTATTCCCCCAGATAACCACTGAAGACCGTCGTCCATAAAAAGTAGCTGCGAGAGGCTTTACCACATATGTTTGAATACATGCAGATGCTTTTGAGGAAAAGTAAGATCTAAACCTTCACACATTTCATGTTTCTCAGCTTTTATCACACTCCCTTCCAACGGAAGCAGCATCAAACACAAATGCTGCTTAACTGGACACCTAACGTACGATGGCCGACAGAATTAGTCGACCAGAATGAACGCCGTGTCCGGGCTGACACTGACCCGCCAGGAATCCGGAACCATCTTTCACGCACGCATGTGGGGGCACCTCGTCCTGGGACCTACCGGGGCAGATGGCCTGCAGGGTGACATGGCTAACCCTCAGCGTGCTGGTCACGTGCCTCTGCGTGCTGCCAGCAAACAGCAGATAGAACTCCACGTCGTCACCATCGCAGAAACGGTCCTCGTCGCACAGCTGCACCGTCAGGAGACACTCACCCTGCCACAAAGAGGAGATTGGGAGGAATCAATGCTTTATTGGAAGAGAGATGTGGATGACAGACAAAAAACAATAGCTGGTAGCATCTAAAGGATGCAACCGATGCATCTTTGATTTTTGGGCCAGGGCAAGTACGACATCCGGGGATTATTACCGTCCTCTGTACGTCTGTTCTTGGTATTGGAACTGCTCCTTCAGAAATGGAAGATGACGTAAAATGGGAAAAAGAACACAAGTACAGTCTAGCACACATATTGGGAAACATCCATATTCGCTGCGTTAGTCTAAAACCAGTCCCTTAACCTCCTACTACCGGCCTTGTGTTTTTTGAACGGGCACTTGCTTCGGACACCCCTGTAGGCCAGTTTTAGCAGACCCCCCCCTCCCCCAAGAGTTTGTGTACTTGTATCACAGCCCACCCCCTCATCTTCCTTCTTTGGAAACCAAACCGATTTATTGCCAGTATCCTATCCTTGTAAGGCAAATCTGCTGAAATCAGCCTCAGCTGCACATGAGTCCCAGCTCCGCCATGCTGAATGGCCTCCTGAGCTGGAGGCCATCAGGCTGAAGATGGTGTCAGATCCCGGCCCCCAAAGGCCCCTCCCACCAGTAAGAGATCGGGTGATTCCCACAAGTATTCAGTGGCTGTTCGCCAGGTCCCACACCGCATCCCGACATGACGTCCAGACCTTCCCATTGAGAGCCAAAGGCCACGGAAATAGATTTCCTACAAAGACCTCAATCTCCCACCCAAGTATCTACACTTAGACAACCGAAGAACAGAGCTAAGAATATGCTGGGAGTCCGTTTATGGAAACTGATGGGTGATGCACATAAACAGAAATGGAGCAAGAATCTTGGACGATGACAGTAAAACAGATTCAACTTCATTAAAAACTGCTGCACCCCACCCACTCCACATACTCTCTTGGGATTACATTTCTTCACATTGAGAAAAGTCTGTAAAGTGACGGCCCAAACAGTAGGCCCCCACCTCCCTCAGCTCTTTCCAAAGTCCGCCGATGTTCTGTCATAGCGGTTGTATCTTCCTTCCGTTCTCCCCTCCCCCTCCCACCTCCACCCTAATCTCTTCGACCTTTTCAACTTCTCAACACAGCCTCCATATGAGGCCATTAAACAGTCCCCCTAGCAGCTGCCTGACAAGAGTCTCTCAGAGGGGCCCGGAGGGAGGGAAGGGGCTGGCCAGGCAGCACATCCTACGATTTCACGGCCAGAAGCAGGATCCCGACACAAGCGGGCAAATGCCAGGGCAAGAAACAGGAAGAAATACGACTGAGCAGAAGTGGCACTAGAGATTTAAAAAAGGGGGGCCAAACCTTTACTAGAGAGGTCTGATTTGAATGAAAATGAATGAGAATACACACTACCTAGTGTACATTTACTTGGGGGGGGGGGGGGGTAGACCCCTCCCAAACAGCCCAGGAGACACCCCTTTGACCAGACAAGGTCACCCTGTATGGTAGTAGCATTATCTACAGTTTTAAAGCACTTGTCTGAGGACCAGTAAGGAAATTCTGGGCAGAAGCAGCAGAGATGTCATTTTATAAGTGGTGAGTAACTCTACAAAAAAAAATTTATTTATATTTTTCCACAGCACACCGTCCTCCAAAGTGAATTCTACACTGTTTTTTCAGAAGAGGAAGCAGACTGTCGCATACACCAAGGTCAAACAGCAGTTTCCTCATCTGGATGTATCAGCAGCCGAATCAGGTCAGGGCTCATCAGGGATAGAGCATCTCCTCTTTTCTCAAAGGAGCAGCATTGCATGACTTACAGCTCTGTTCAGTTATTAAAATTGTCCAAATGCCAAACTCTTTGCCAGAGAAAGAATGGCTTTTGCTGGAATCTACACAAAAAAAAAAAAACTGAAAACATGCAGCGGTAATCTGCGAGGCAAAGCCGCGAGCCAACCGTAAGCCCACTGGAAAGTGGAGATCAGCACTCACATGGGGAGCAAGACCAGCGGCCACCTTGGGCGATACCATGGGCTTCGGGGGGGGGGGTCACCAGCTCAGAGTCACATGCATGAGGTGACACATACAGGTGGCAGATTTCCAGCACAGGAAGTGGGTGTATGTTTGAAAAGTGAAGTGTTCACAAAGTTAGAATTGTTCAATGACTGCGTTTCAATTCCCCTTTTAACAGTCAGGTTGCAAGTATAAGAAATGTCATTATATTAAGGTGGAAAATTTTGAAGTTTAGCTATTAAAAGGCAATCCCCAAGCCACTGCATACATTTCAATTTCCAGCTTATTTATGTAGTTGCTGGCTTCAAGATGAGTAGATTAGTTTTAATCGGATTGTCTGGTGATGGTACTCGGGGAAACTGGAATAGCTGAGGGTATCTAGGGAGACATCTGGAGATGCGTTACCACCACTTAACGACGACAGTGAGGCACTCGTGGTCATCTGTAAGGGGATTCCACCTTCAATACAATATAGGAGGCCTGTAAGAAACAACCCTGCACCTAGATTGCCATGGAACTAATCTTATTTAAATTAACGTCACAAGGCAAGAAGTCATTGTGACACGCGGTACACCCACTGCTGGCCGGAGGCCAAACTGCAGAGCATTCACGTGGCAAACAATAGGGCGTGGGGGTGTTCAGCTAGTACAGTTTCTCTTGCCCGCCCCTGGAGCACAGCGAACCAGTTGCCAGATGGGGGAGCTGGAGGTATCCTCGGATCTGCTGTCGCCATCAAAGTTAATATCCAGAGAGTGCGGCTTGTTTGTTTTTGGTCAGTCGCAGATACGCACGTAATAATCCAAAAGCACAGGCCCCCAATTACAGGCTCCATACCCACTCACCACACAGCCATTATCAGGTAGAATTTTATGCTGAATATTAAAGTACGAATCGTCCACAGACCAGCATTTGTTTTTTTTCCCTCTCTGGAGAGGCATGATGTAACATCTTAGAAATAAGAATAATTACCAGCTAGCTGTCAGAAAGTTTAATTATAGGCTTTCTGAAGGGAGGTAAATTTTGTTCCTTGGCAAAATCCAAGTGTGCCACACGAGTCTCCTATGCTGAAAATGCGACCGTGCCCCGAAGCCTTTCGGCCCCACCACTCCCCAAACCGGGACGGGCAGGCCGCTGCTCCCGCGACCACACCTTTTCCGGAAGGGTGACCAGCTCACGCCGAAAGTCGGGATCTGAGTGCGCCTGGCTACCTGCTGGTTCAGCTGAGTGTCATGTGACCCAGGCCAGGCCATCTCAGAGTGGCCAGCGAGGGCACATTCACAGGCTTTCATACCTTCCATACCTATTTGGGAAAATGGATAGTTCTGGTTAGAACTGCCAACAGCCCAGATGTATTTAGCAAGACGGCAAGAGCCAAAGGCTCCTCACATTTCCACACAAAATATCAGTTTCCTTGAATACAGCCTGCTGCAACCCAGTAAGTGCTGACAGGCAGAATTAACCAGAAAGACAGACACAGCCTAGCAGTGAATAACGTAGCTGACAGTGTCTGCTTGTGGCTGGACTCACTGTATAGCACCTCCCCCCCGTCCCCGTCCCTCCCGAACTCCCACCAGCACCTGCAAGAGATCCACGGTTTACGGAAAAGCCATTGTTAACAGGGATGGGGGTGTGGGGCTCTCTCAGCTCTGAGCCGTGACTGGATCACAGGATCACCACCAGGAAGCAGGAGGCCATGATACAGTAACACCTACCACCAAAGCGTTCCATATACAATCATCCATTTCCCAAAATGCAGTATCACAAACATGACTTGCATCTCCATACTTACATATAAGGGAGCCTGCTGTGGATTCAGTTTCATGACACTGGACTCTAAAAGAGAAAGACAGAAGAGATCACATGAGGGTGGACATCAATATCCTAGCAACGAAACATCGTCTCATCTCATTAAAAGGCCAAAGAACGATCAGGCTGACTTTAAGCCAGGTGTTCAAGGCCTTGCAGTAACAAAATCATCACACCAATATTTATTTCCAGTGACTATTCCAAGAAGCCAGTTGACTGTGTGTCAGGTCAGAAACAGATCCCACTGCTGCTAATAAATACTGCGGGAAAAACCCATGTTACACCAGGGGGGAGTGTAGGCCATACTCTGACATGTATTTAGGGGGCTGTTTACAATCAGGACAATGCCTAAATGCTGACACGAGGTTTTCTGCATGTCACTGTAGAGCAAACGACAGGAGACCAAATAAACGACAACAATGACAATGACACTCTCAAGGGAAGCAGGAGTGAGGAACCGGTTAGGGATTTAGGCGCCTCGAGTTATGCTTTCCAAAGCTAGTGACAGTTCCAAGAGAGCTAATGAATCAAATAAATACATATTTAAAATGGTTGATATAAAATATATGTTCTGTATTTGTACTAGTTGACAGGAATGACGAGAAGATGAGCAAAGCCACGCAGTGGTCACCTTAAGGGTGGCTGGCCGTCATCTTCACTCAGAACATGATGAGATTTTTTCTCGGCTTCTTTGCAAAGCAGAACGGCCCGTCACCCAAAAACCACCATGGAGCTAAGAGTTCGGAACCACAAATGTTATAGCATGTCACCATTCAGGAACAGCGTGGACACCGTGTTCTCATCACGGACTGGAGCGATGGTTCCTCTCCGGAGACCCCACCGTTTTCAATACGCACTTTGAGGTGGAGCACAGCCACTCGCAGGTAGCGAGTGCACAGCGCTACCAGCCACCGGTGAGTACAGTGGCGTGGCGGCCGGCCTGGATTGGGTCCCGCCTCGCTGCCTAGCAGGACGGTACGGAGCCAGGACACTCCCAGCATCTCATCGCCCAGCAAGAAGCTCCATCAAACCCCATCCAAGCAGATCTGCTGATAAGGGCTCTTACGGCGGTGAAGCATCTGCTGCAGGTGTGGGTGGCGATCCTAAACAACCTGAGCCAGCGTGCTGTCTGAGGAGCTCCTTACACAGCTGCACATCTCAACAACCTGGACGAGTGAAACCTCTGAAAGGCCTTGTTATTACGCTGTTGACCTTCTCCCTGCTTATGATGTTAATCCAACCCCCCTCCCCCCGCCGCCGCCACAGTCTGCTGGGTAAACAAACAGCAGCCCCTTATCCACAGCCCAGACCATCTGGTCCACCCCTAGCAGAGCCCACATCATCATGCTCTACTGCGACAGCCAACGCCCACCCCCGCCGGACTGCAACTTTCGAATTATTAATGTGACACAGTTCAGCTCCCCACCCAAGTGGAAATTCCCAATAAAGTCTTATCAGCTGGTTTCCGCCCATGTGAAGTGGTCTGCATTGCCCAGTGGCAGGTCTATTGGGAGGCCACTACCAGCAGTTAACAGACCAGTTCAGCCATGAAAAAATGTCCACCAGAAACCAATACACACACACACACACACACACATATTATATATATATATATATTTTTTTTAACTCAAGGCTACACAGGGGCATGTCTTGTTACCGCATGCTGTCACAGGCTTGGTTCACATTACACTGGAGCACCTGCGAAGGTCAGACAGGGAGCAGACGGTGTAAGGACATTGAAACTGAACCTACTATTGATTTGATCTTCAACACATACAGTGTGAAAGCTGGAAAGGATCTCACAAT
>JAODLD010000008.1:4997799-5009423 GCA_026781065.1 Mormyrops boulengeri | reverse complement strand
TTCAGCAGCAGTAATACTATTTATTGTTGTGGTGTTGTTGCTGTTGGTAATAAGGACGATAATAAACATAATGATGATTACCGCACATACACCAAACCCCACCCCAGTCCATCGATACACTCACCAGCCCTAAACAAACATGCTAAACAACTGAGGAAACAATCACAATGCTTCTTATGTGTGTCACTCACTGCGTCTCAGGTGGCTAATTACACCCACTGTTAGTCATTAACGATTCCGTGTAGAAACCCTTTCATCCGTCTTCTTGACTCCTGACTCTCCTAAGATCAAGCAGCTTTCTCAGATATAGACAGGAGAACAAGCCTCAGCTTCATACCTGTGGCTGCCTCCGTATTTATGGCTACGGGGGAGATTAACGTCCATCTTATAGCCCCAAACAGAGGCGTAACTTATTGAAATAAAGAGCTTTACAACCAGGGCCATACACGAACACCCTCTGGGCACACATCTTTACCCAACATTCTGTTTCTTTGCCTGAAGAGCATCGAACAACCTGCAGCTGAACTGACAAAACTGAATTGACCTCAAGCAAACAGCATGGCCTGAAGGCAGTCGAAAATGCCTTGGAAGAGAGGGAGGGTGATGCCTGAAATTGCGAGCATTTAGACTGACACTGGCGAGACGGGTGGAAAAACAGAGCTAATGCTGGGCTAGGAAGTACAGGAAACACACGGAGTGGCGGGGAACTCGCGGATGTACAGGGACACGAGCATGACAACAGCAGGGCGGGAGAGGGAGGGGACGGGTGGACGGAGCGAGGGGGCACCCGTCAAAGCCATACGGGACGCGTGTAGGGAGCGGGGGGGCCTCTTATCTTAAATTTCACATGCTTTTCAAAGGAGCCGATAGTCATGGCTAGTCATCACCTCACATACAAGTCAGGGGCGAAAACAGAAAAAAAAATAAAAAATCATTATGCAAACTCCAGCAGGTCTCAGCCTGCATGAGCCAGACTGACGAGCAAAGGCAGTTTGACAGCAAAAAAGATCGCAACACCGATAGGGCAGGGAAAAGGGGTATCCAGCGCTGCAGGAAATGCACTGGAGGTGCGTCTGCAAACATAAGGATGCAAGTTGCAAGTCTGGTGACGGGGGGGGCGGCTGAATCTTCAGAGTCAGAGAGAAGCAAGAGAAACACAAATGCAAAGGGTAAATTCCCAGCATGCTCTGGGCAACCCAGCTAAACAGAACCAAAACGTGCATGGACGAGGGAGGGAGGGATCTGGCAAAGAGGTATGTTTAGCTGTAACGGGGTCACTGGGTGAGGTCACAACCCCTTGGGGGGGGGGGGGCAGACAGCATGAGGAATAGCTTCTAGTTTACAGGCTATGGAGAAAAGGGCACCGCTGGGCTATTTAGGAAACTCCAGGGCTGTGGAAGAGAGACATGAGCCAAGGCTGAGATCTGCTAGAGAGAGACGATCTCACCCAGTGCACGTGAAACAGGCCCAAGGCAAGAAATAAACCAGGGAACGAATGGCACTCCCAGCTCACCACAGAAGCCCGCATTTATCTCAGACCTATGAGGTCACACCTTTTAGGGGGGAGAAAACAGGCCTTCAGCAGTTTCAGGGTTTCTCTGGGGTAATTTAAGAAATCTGTGTCACAAAGGTGCGTCAACTTGGGTGCAAGGGTGTAACTTTGAGTAAGTTTATTCCGGCAGAATCTGCTTAACCGGACACAACAGCCCACGTGATACAGCCCTGAAATGCTGCAGTTCAAATCTAGCGGCAGAGGTTCTGGGCACATCTGGACGGAGCCTATGACCCTCCAAGGGCTGTCACATGGGATAGGATCCGACACACGATCTGACCAACAGACCTGTGATTTACAAACATTTGGAGTAACTGACGGGAGAGATGGAAAGTTCAGGTCCGGAATGTAAAAATCCAGATCAATATTTTGTTTGAGGGACAGTCAAATGCAGGGACATACTGACAGGACAGCACAGGCAGAGGGGCCTACACCAAAAATATCGTGTTTATGGCCCGGAGCGCTTCACAGACAGGTAATCAAAAGTACATGATCTTCTAATAACCCTAATCCTAAGTCTGATGCCACACAACCACAGTTATCCATTACACCACACATCACCTGACAGCAGAGAGAGCATACGTAAACAGAACAAGCACAAACATAAAATGTATCTGCAAGCGCAAAGAGACGTTCTGCGTATCCATGACCTCGATAATTTCCCCATACACGGAAGTATCTGGTCGAAGGTCACCGTGCAACACCAAGGTTCTTCCTGCTGGCTGACCTGTCCCACCCCCCAGAACCCAGTCCCATTCATCAACCACTGACAGACGTGCCGGCGGGTGGGCAGACCTGGCTCGTACGCAGCGGAGGCAGAAGGTCACTGCTTGTATCGTCAAGTAGGTATGGTAATGATGACAGTTCTTACCTCAACAGCGAAGCTAACCACCTACAGAAACCAAATTATAAGGTGTGCTGATGGGCAAGCTACAGTCATTCTCTGATGACCCCCCTACGATGTCCCCAGACTGGGATGTGAGGCCCCTCCCACACAGCAACTGACAAATGGGAGAGAAGGTCTGCAAACATCACCTCCTGGTTATCATCATCTTAGCAATGCTACATTAAGCTTCTCCAGGGTCCTTGTCCAGGCTGTAAATGGGTTAGAACAGAAGAGGTTTGCTCCGATAGACTTCAAAAAGGCTGTTTTTATAGTGAATAACTAGCTAACGTGACTTGAGTGTGTCCCGATTAGAGATGCACCAATCGACTGGCCAGGGACCGGAATCGGCCGATTTTCAGTGAACCTGAGACCGGCCGGTGAGCCTCGTGTTTTTCCAATACTGAACCGGTCCATTTTATGCATGCGCCACACGTCATGTGCACGGCTTCACAGTCCTGAACACACTCACAGCCAAGTGCTAACATGGTAATACATGTAAAACCAAAATAAACCATGGGGGAACCACCACGAAAACATGGTGAAACAGAGGTAAACTTTAAACCAATTATTCAACATATACTAGATGATCTTGAAAAGGAATAATCATTAAAATTGCAAAGCTAGCTAAGGTTTTTTCCCTATGACACAGTAAAAATGTTTTAGCGAAACTTCAACCCCCTGCAATATAATGTATGTGCAGTACGACGTACAGCCTGATCTTAATCTAGCTTACTAGCGATGTAAGAATTGTATGTGCATAACATTATTAATCATATTACACTGAACCTATTATTGCTTGGAAAAGAATGGTACACTTCATGTATGTAATCTATGGAGTTTTTTTATTTAAAGACAAATGGGGGAAAAAAAAAAAAAAAAAAGAGTAGGTCAATGCTATCTGGTGAATTTAAAACATACTGGAAAATGATAAAAGTAACTGACATTTATTTTGTTATTTAAATCTGCTGCACCTGCTCATGTTTGGTAAAGTAAAATGTGTCAAAGTTGGGTCTACAGCAACTCATTTTCAGTTAATGGTTATTTGTGCCTCTTTCCAATCACAGAGCACTTTATTTTGAGATTAAGTGAGAGAAGATCCTGTAACTTGGTAAAGTTTAAGTCTTTTATCATGAAAATAAAATTTTGCATTGAAAAGTTGATTTTTGTTTGTATATGATGTCAATTATAGTTCTTAGAAATCGGAAATCAGTATTGGCAGGTTACACTTGCAAATAAATCGGAATCAGCCAAGAAAAATCGCAAATCTCCAGTAGTAAGGGCATCCAAGGGAAAGTAACACGCAAGAATTACCTCGATTTCACCTCCAGAAAATTTGTAGCCACCCCTTAAGTCCACAGAAAAAAAAGCCTTGCTCCTACTGTAGGATTGGGCGATATCATATTGATATTATATGCCGCATGCGCAGTGATCACCAGGGCTTCAGATGGCGGGTGAAGCATTTGGCCCGACCCCAGCCTTTCGGTACTATACTGACGTTTATTTACACCCACAATTTGTTAAACAGATTAATAGTATGACTAAAATATTAATGAGGCATTCTAAGACGCCCATCCTTATGTTTAATAAACGTGTCACACTTTAAACTGCAAAAAGTGCCGTCACACCACCGACGTCTTTTTACGTTGTTTATCCGGATCTCATCTTTTAAAAGATATCGTGGCTGCTGAGCTGTTCCTTTCTTCACTGACACTTCAGTGCAAATCGCACTAAAGTATACCAAACATAGTATACCACACATAGTATACCAACAGCATGTTGTGGTGCGCTCCGCTAACCAAATTTAATAAAGATTACTAAGTTTGGGTGTCACAAAACGCATCTCATTAATATTTTAGCTGTACTACTAATCTGCTTACCAAATATTGGGCGTAAATAAATGTCCATATAGCTGGCACCCGGCCAAATGCTTTGCCTTTGATCTGAAGCCCTGGTGATTATTGCTGATGGGCGATATAATATCGATATGATATCGCCCAGCCCTTGTTGAGCTCTAACTTTGCTTATGTACGCTGTAAGGCAAGAGAAACTCCAGTCGATCACAGCTAGCTTCACTGGATGCGCAGAGTCCTTATGGCCAGTGTAAACTGGATGCTAAACTCACCACGGCAGGCCTACTACCACGGCAGGCCTACTACCAGAGCCAGTTCAGGCAAGGAGACTGACTCAGATATGAGGCTACAGTGTTTCATGCACGAGGTCAGATGAAGGAGAAGCATCGATGTCGGCAGCAAGCCCAGTGCCCATGCTAGAAGGCAGAGTCATCCGGAAAGCTCTCGCTTGCAGCTCGCCAAAATCCCTGACCCGACAGAGGCAGACTACCAAATGAAGCACCCAAACTTCGGAACTATGCTCACTTAAGCCTAACCGACAGAGTCACTCCAGATGTGAATCGCCATTACTCTCATTTCAGAAACGGCTTTCAGCATTCTGACATTAAAAAAAAAAAAATTGCCTCCAAAGAAGATAAACTGCGCACAAGAGTCTGCTTTTAATCCACACTGTAGCCAGTGTAACCTGCACTGAAACTCACAAGTAACAAATTGCAAGTGAAGATTACTCCAACAGTAGCTGAAATCGTGCAACATTAAGTAACCTAAAACACACGGCCTGCTCCAGTCTCTGAACACGACCACCATGACAGCAAATTACAGGTATTACTAGCAAATGAATGACTTCAGATACCATCACTGGAAAGAAACCATTCAGGCCTTTTAAATCTACTGTTTCTCATTTGACCAGAACAGGAATGATTTGGGGTGAGTATGAAGGATTCTCAGTGGGGGAGGAGGAAAGGGGGTTAGCCTTTTCAACTCCCACCTAATTAGTCACCTGCCAACTTCACGACGTCATATAACCCCGATATTCAAAGCTCCAGCAATCAGACAGGCCTTCACCATCAATGGGGAGCCATTCAAATCGGCATAAATCACTGTCTTATTTATACATTTATGCTTAAAACAAAGCAGATGTGATGTGTGAGACAGCTTTATATCCGCTTGGAGGGCCCATCCTTCAGATAGAGTCCAGGCGGGCAGAAGCTTCGTAGCGATAGGCTGAGCTAAACACGGACACAGCGCCCAAGGTATCGGTCACATGGAAACGATTATGTCACATCGTAAGCAGAAAAAAGGGAAGAAAAAACACAGCAGGCCGAGAACAGGCCTTGAGGCCGGTCTATCAAGGGCAGAGGACAGGATTTTTGGAGTAAGCAGAACGCATTAGACATTGTGCAGGAATTGCTTTGTCGTACCAAAACATACAAGACACATGGTCATTCTGCCTGCTGTATAAGCGATTTCATACATCACCACCATTAACCTAAGATTAATCTATGTGATCACAAACACAGGATGCAAACTCCCTTTCAGGATGATTCCAATATAATTATTTAGCAAACAGACTATTTGTACCAGAGTCAAAGATGGTCTGCTTATAGTCAGAGAGCAGTTTCCAACTGGAATACCAGGAATGTGTGGAATTAGGAGCTCAGGCTTACACGAGAAGACAAACCACAGGCCAGAAGACAGTAAAAGTACAGACAGTGATATCATTAGCTCATACATTTTCATGAGCTTCCTGGACATGCATCCCCATGAAATACAGGGTTTGTACAGCCAAGAGCAGAAACAAAAAGAGGGCCTGAGCCAGGGTCTGGCGAATACTGGGTCGTACCGGAGGTTTTATTTTGGCCATTAGAATCCGGCTCGTCCCTGGTGAGACTTTCACCATCTCATGCAGAAATGCAACTTCACCCTCCACCCAGCTCCGGAAATCAACTCCACGCTACCACTGCGTTGAGAAATGCTTTTGGCCAACTGCGTTAAGCCATGGCCAGAGAGGGACACTCCCAACATGTTTACCTAGTCGCACCAACGAGCACTTCTCCTGTTCAGAGGCTAGATTTAGGTCTACGCTGGAGATACACAAAAGCTGGTAACCTATCAGTGCAATGCTCTCCACCTTTCACCAGCTTTGCAAATGAAGTATCAAAAATTCGCTTTCTACGTATTATAAGAGGTTAAATGTGACCGCAAGATGCAACACATCCCAGGACACCTGCAGCATGCAATGTAAATGAGCTTGACAATGAAAGAGGCATGCTAATTTCTTGGAAGAGAATGAGGCTTTGAAACATGCTGTAGATAGTAGGATTACCGTGAGCCGTCAATCACTGCCTGATATAGCCAATGCGAACGGATTAAGTAACCAATGGAAAGCAAGACAGGATGGCAAGTGATTGACAGCACACATTGACCCATCCCAGCTTGGGTTTTCGAAGCCTTGTTGCTCAAGTGCAGATCATTTGCATAATGTGGTGAGCATAACCATTAGAAATTCTACCTTAGGTTTTGCGTGACGCAAAAAGGTAGCACACACTAAGCTTTGACGATAAGTTTGTTGGGTGGCAGGCATTGAATCACTTAAGTCACCGTGACTGTAACAGTACGTGGACTGCATTGCATTCTGGTCCATCCTCAGATCTTGAAATGAAGCATATACTATTACTCAGGAGAGCAAAGGTGACGCACTCAACGTAAAATGTGTTGTAAAACAATGGACCCAAGGTGAGGCTGCACACAGCTGGGAGGAATAAACAACAAGAATATGTACTTTCACGCCCATTGGGAAAACTCTCCTAATGTGGCTGCCTCAACACGTGAACGTCAGCACGTTTCAGAGTTTTATAGTGCATTGACAGGCAGCCAAAAATACTGGCAGAGCATGTTATTAGTCAGATATTGAAAGTCCTAAACGAGTATTGTTGTAGCTCCCCACTGACTAACAACTCAAAGAAGGAAGAACTTTATAAAAGCCAAAGCAGCTGTCTATTCAACGTGAAAGCAGACATTCATGAGTATGCAACTGTAAAGAGCATTGCGTGGGTCAGCTTATGCTGGGTGGAATCCCTTTAGCTCTAAGCTATAAGATCTCTAAGCTGCCATACTCTGATCTACCTACGATTCAGGTACAACTGGAAATCTGGAGCAAATATTTTGAGAGACTTGTTCCTTATGTCAGTAGGGCATCCAAGTCGTTCAGGGAGCCTTTAGCATTTGACGCTACCTGGACAACATTGACTGTAACACCGTGCCAAATCCACAGCACCTAAAACAAAATTGTGGTACATCATGTGCGGCTCCCGTTTTGTTTACCTAAGGTAACGCCAATGTTTGAAGACTAAATTACACCAGTATTTCCAGTCTGGAGGAAATAGGATGAACTACCAGCTCAGTCGGCCCCTATTTCAAACCAGCAAATTGATGAAAAGTGCAAGTTGCTAAAAGTGCAGGTTTCTCAAAGAAGCCGCAGATAGCACATGTTGGTATGAAATAACGCAGTATGAGAGAAACCAGCATCCAGAAGATTAAGATGGTGCACTAATTGGGAATGAGACTGCATTTAACAAATAAAGACTGCATCATAACATGCAACAGCACAATACACAAGCTTCTATTGTCAAAATCCTAATTTGCCTGCAGTTTCCCTGCATTCATAGCATCGATGTCCGGGAGCGGGTCCGAACATCACAGTGCATTCTGGGAAACCGGCTGCTGGTTCAATACCCTGATCAAATTAATGAGGACACAAAACTTGGAGCACACCGTGTCCATTTGTTTGCAGTCGGGTAACGGGAAGCAATCTAGAGACGACATCAAAACAAAGAGAGACCTCAGGACAAGCATTTAGGGTGGTCAGAAGGACCACGGGCATCACGGGAGGAGACACCAGAGGCCAGACTCACACAACACAGTGCTTCTAGTCTGAACAAGAAACCCCAGGCTATGAAGTAATAATACAGAAGACAAAAACCCCAAATTACTAACCCGAGACAGAAAACCAAGGGGCTTTTGACCCATACTCACTTTCATCATCCCTCCTCACATTCCCCACAATAATTACGATCAGTTGATCAGTATGTTGCCAACATGAATCAAACTTGGGGCAAGAGTCAACACCGATTCAAAGGCCAGCCCCATGAACTACTCTGTATTCCAGACAAAAAAAAAAAAAAAAACAAAAGATAAGAAAGAAATCCATAACTTCTGCAAAATATATAACTCTTCCAGCCTACAAGGCCTGATTCACAGAGATACGGACACGTCCTGTGGCTCCATCAGCGTGCAAACGTGCAGATCTGCATATCAGTCATAGAAATCATTTCTTTTTATATAACCCAAACCCCCCCTCCCAGATAATAACAGAACAAAATGCCTATACAAGGGCATCTGATGTTATTGCTACCTTCAGTAAGAGCATATCAGTCTCTCCAACTACGAAATAAGTAACTCCACAAGTCATTTTTTAACTTTACTAATGGATTTTTAAGAAAAATGTTTGAGCGAATTCTGTTGCACACTCATTTTTACGTTAATCAGCTGCCACCACAAAAGGAATGTGCTTTTCATTCCACGGTCTTTCCTAGTTGTGGTTACTGGCGTGTTTTTGCCTTGAGACCGCCTCATCACCACATATTTCCCACCCTGGCTTCACTTCTGACGTATCATTTAGAAACCGGCACCTTTCCTGTATTTCAATTAGACCATATTTCTGTCCTCGGTCAACATATAAGTGTGAAATCTGCCTACCTGCAATACAAGGGTTTCCCTTCCCTGTGGATGAGAGTTCAACCATTTACTTTTTTTTACTACTCAAAGGCAGATGAGGTCTGTGTTTGTCACTTTCCCACTAAAGAAAACTAAATTAAACACTGCCTGTTACAATCGCTACCGTAAGTTATTTGGCGAGTGAAAAATTTATTGGTGTATAAACTAAGCAAGACACCAGCAATGAGATTTAACAGTGGACACAGTAATCACTGAAAATTAACCATAATTTAGTAGTTCTTATCAATAAAGCATTACTTTTATTACTTCTGGAAATTGGAAAAAAATAAACATACTACAGAAAAAGACACATAAATACAATGTTATTGTTATTTACTTGTTATTCACACAATTAAAATAAATTTACCTGATAAAGTGGGAGGTGGTGTCAAATAATTCCATCGAAGGTTAAATGTGAAACGATTAGAGGAGCACCTAGCGGACGACGGGACACAAAGGTCCAACAGTAGACCCTTCACTGTGAACTATTTACTCATTAGTACTCATTTACTGCATTACAGCCAGTGAGTTTCACCGTGTCAGAATGTCCACGGGGTACATTAAGGTCAGGGATGTGCTGGAAATCACTGAATTATGCCATATTGTTTCTTCATTTCTGATGCTGGTTAGCCAATCAACCTCACGAACGGTATTGCGATATGATACATACTGTACAGTGAGCTGACAGCCGTTTCGCCACTTCTAATTAGCAATATTTCTGAAGACACAAGCCAGATTTAGCTGATGTTTTCATGACAGACTAGCAGTAGCCTGTAATGAAACAAAATGAAATGAAAACAGAATAAAATGGAAACAGAACAGCCACACCAGTCGTTCATTTGAGGAGATTAAATACTGCCTAGGCAATGTTCATTACAAATATACCGTGTGAAAAAGCAAGAAAGTAAGTTGTGCATCAGTGACCTATCCATCTTAATGACGTCATCCATCACGCAAATACGACATCAGGTCGGGGTAGTGAGCATGCACTGTTGTTTCACAATATTGGATTCACTTTAGGACACCAGAAGGTCAACGATAGATCTGTTTGGAGAAAGCTGGGCACCCCAAATCATAGGACACTCCAGGAGAATTCGAAACATCTCAGATATCCGAGGCACGGCAGCTGCTCTGACACTAATAATCTTCAGGGGTTTTTTCCCCACTAAATATCCAGAAGAGACTGTGATCTGAAACTGAATGTTCAAGCTGATGTATGTCTAGAAAACAAGCAGCCTGAAATCTGAGGGACAGACACATGTAATGATCACGAAGCCGTAACACCGAGCTTGTTAGTCACTCCTCTGCATAATGGACAAACTTAACACCTTGCCACACGGCATAATGCAATACTTCCTGAAAATATATTGGACACAATGAGTGTCGTTTTACGCGAGATACGCAATTCACAGATTAAAGTTAAGTTTAGACATACTCTACCCGGCCGCAATGTAATAATGGCCATCTATAAAACTGTCTCCCCCCCCCCCCACATGCGAGTATTGTGATTTTGTTTATTAATCTATTAACTAATTAATTGAACTTTTTCGGAATACGAATGCCAGCCACCGGCCGCGTTGCACGGCTTCTCCGGAGGACTCTGGGCTGCGGTTGGGATCAAACCCGGAGCCACTGAGCTCCCCGATGAAACAATGGGCGACGGGCTCCATCCGAGAGCCCAAAGCGTGGAGCCTGGAGCTCCACCATTTCATTTTCAGGGGACTGGACTCGGCCTAAAAGTCACGGAACCAGCGCTGGGGCTGTGCAGTGAGCCGGGAATCCTGACCCAGGATCGCCCCACTTGATGCGGGAGGTTACAAAGAAACAGATTTTAAAAAACACTCTTTATTGTTCCTTGATCGAGGACGTGCAAATTTAAATACTGGCTTACATGGTGATGATATAGAAAGAGTTTTCATATGCGGCAACGCGCTGATGCGGACCTTAGGACAGGCTGGCACCCGAGCTGCATTTATAAACCCAATAATGTAACCCGTGTGCATGAGACGTGAATCTCTAAACCTGCACTCACCTCGATCTCCGCTGCAATTACTTCCAACGTAGCGCCCTGAGAGGCATAGCCGAGTCCGCGTCCTTTAAAAAGTCAGCACGAACAAAATGCGCATTATTGCGGGTGATCAGCCCAGAAGTCCGCCGTCGTTACCGATCACTCCTCCGGCGCGACCCAGAGTTAATCCAAGGAAGCCTTGTGCTGGAGTCTGGAGCTAAAGGCGAAGAGGCCACTTGTTGAATCACCTCCGACAAACTGGTCTTCGATGGCAGTTCAGCGAGCGCGTCTCAGTAGGCGGATCTTAAATCTGCTGGGATAGTTAGTTAGATCGGGAGGTTTGCCTGGCACAGGCCGTGCAGAAATGCCTCTCGTTGGGCTTGCGACCAGTCTGGGCTGCTACGTGCTAGTAACATAAGACATGTGTTCCGCTCGCATGTGCAGAAAGAGCCTGCTAAAAACAGGTACCGCAGTGCCAATGGCCAACCGTTAAATGAAGAACCAAAACAAGTATTGCTACTGCATATTATTACCGATCCGTAGCGTTTACAA
>JAODLD010000008.1:4980983-4991328 GCA_026781065.1 Mormyrops boulengeri | reverse complement strand
TTCAGTCATATGTACACTATGTTCACTTGTTCAGTCATATGTACACTATGTTCAGTCATATGTACACTATGTTCACTCATACGTACACTATGTTCACTTGTTCAGTCATATGTACACTATGTTCAGCCATATGTACACTATGTTCAGTCATATGTACACTATGTTCACTTGTTCAGTCATATGTACACTATGTTCACTTGTTCAGTCATATGTACACTATGTTCAGCAACATGTACGCCGTGTCAGTATCAGTGGCAGAAGGCTTTTGGAAAGACTCCTGCAATTCCAAATGATCCTGAAAAAACGATACAGTTAGCTTCTATGCGGATGAACTCATTTGTCTTTGCATAAGGTTTTACTGACAGAAAATTTGAATTAAACCAGTGTCATAACTATTGAAAAAAGGAAAAAAAAATTGAGGACAATACTAAATGCACCCACATGTTTTTTTGCTAATTAGTGCTTCAGGTTACTTAAATATGCATAAAACAATCAACAAACCGCAAAGAACACAGATTAAAAAATACAGATTACTTCACTGAAAACCTAACTATCTCGTTTTGGAGGCAACTAAACGACAATAACCAGACATCATACCCAAAATGACAGTGGGATAATCTCTGCGGTGAAGTGAGTGTGAATCTCACTAGCACAGAATCTCAGTTTAAAAGATTTAAGTTTAAAAGAGTTAATCTTTGAAGAGAGGAGGAAAAAATGGAAGATATTCGCTGCTGATGGTCATGAGCTACTCAGCTGATGAAAGATCCTTGCACTACATACTTATTTAGGCTGTAGACATTCTGTCTCGTATTCACTTTCTCCTTCAGGAAGGTGGTTCCATGTACTACATACTTATTTAGGCTGTAGACGTTTTGTCTTGTATTCACTTTCTCCTTCAGGAACGTGGTTCCATACACTTCATACTTATTTAGGCTGTAGGCACTCTGCTCTTGTATTCATGTTCTCCTTCATGAAGGTGGTTCCATGCCGTACATGCATATTTAAGCTGTAGTCTCTAGGCTCTCGTATTCATGTTCTCTTTCATGAAGGTGGTTCCATGCCGTACATGCATATTTAAGTTGTAGGGTCTGTGCTCTCGTATTCATGTTCTCCTTCATGAAGGTGGTTCCATGCCGTACATGCATATTTAAGTTGTAGGGTCTGTGCTCTCGTATTCATGTTCTCCTTCATGAAGGTGGTTCCATGCCGTACATGCATATTTAAGTTGTAGGCTCTCTACTCTCGTATTCACTTTCTCCTTCACTTGGAGGGACTGAGCTGAACCACCTTCCCGTCTTAAAAGAGATGCCTGATTCCCTTCTCTTTCTCATTCCCACCGTAAGCCAGTGTCATCCTAGGCGTTCTGGCCTCCTCTGGTGAGAAATGTTGTGTGGAAGTGGACAGTGTCTGGCCTCGGTGAGGGCTCTGTAGGATGTCACATTGGACAAACGGGTCTGTCTAATAACTAGATGTGCATGTAAATAACTGGAAAGGTCAGGGTGGAAAGGAGCACGGATCGGGTTAAACAAATGCCAGGGCTCTCAAGTCTCACGCATTGAACATAAAACACGGGCATTTCCATCAGTCCACATGCTCACATGCCACACCTTGTGTTTCTCACACTGAGAAGTAAGGGATAGCGCACACCAAGTTGTCCCCTTATATAGGATTAATGGACGAGGTGCAGGCCTACGGAGTGGAGTTTTCCGTCGAGTCCATAGCTGTCCCGAGTTTGATACTGAGTTACCTACCAGCCAATCAGAAAATAGCATGTGTTGTTTCCGGGTAAATGCCAAAATAAGTTACATGTGATTCCGCTGCACGCACATGATATGGATGCGCACACATACGGAGTGCAGACACGGTGGAAGTGGAAGGTTCGTGTACGGGAGTATAATCTGTTGGCAGGGCTCACGCAGTGACCGTGAGACTCATGCTCTGCCCCTAACACATATCTCACTCCAAACCTTTGATGAAACTTACGAGCCCCGGTTCTATGCTTCTGAAATTGTGGTATATGTACCACTAGTGGTGCTGAGAGCGCCCCCAGGTGGTACTCGAAAAGACCATGGTCAATTATTACTCAGATTCAGGTTACTGCGTTTTTTTCCCCCTTTTTGATGCTTAGCTGCTTTGGTGTTATCCAAAGTGGTACTTAGTCCAAAAAGCTTGTGAACTCCAGTTTTATATAACAAGTATATAAATATATAAGTTATATTTTTATATATAGTATATAAATATATAAGTTATATATAAATATATAAGCTGGGTATAGGAAAATGGTAGCCTTTTATGTAATCCCTGGCGCAGTTTGGTACAGTATGTTACGATTATGTTTTCATAAATTGTTCTGGTGGTAGAATGTTGATTTGATGGAAGAAAGGAGACACGTCTGTGTAAAACTTAAATAGGGCTGTCAACGTCCGAATAAGTAGCCTGCTGTGAAATGCTGTGCACTTACAAGAGAATAATCAAGAGCTCTGAAATTTTTAGTGGCTAATCAGAATCAAGTTTTTAACAAAGCCAACATATAAGCAGTCGGAGGACGGATGGATTTATTAAATGGGTGAAATTATCAAATGAATAGTTTCGCTTTTCTGGAGTTTTTAAATGCCTCCTGAGTGGAACAAATTTTCAAAATTTTGCAAAAATAGTACTTAAAGAATATGACTTATTAAAAACATTCTGCTTTTGTTAGTCTGCCAATTCGAAGTGTGTTAGTGTCTCGGTCTGGCTTCCTCTGGGTCTCAGTCATTGTCAGGCAGTACAGCCTTAGGACTCTTTGACCCGACCAATGGGCTGTTCTGGGCTTCTGATTCTCTGAGTGTAGAGCTTGGGGATTGTGTTGCGGTACCAGGCCCTTGCACATGGGCCGGTGGCCTACACCCTTCAGAATATAAAACTCCCCCTTTTCTGTGTTTGGCTCCTTTGGATTCATATTCAAGAAGAATAAGACTAAAAATGTTTAGAAAAGCAAAGAATGGAAAAATAAAACCACTTGTATTGCTATTAATTTACTTCCTTTGTCTGCCTATAGTTGGATCTCTGGAGTTCCATTAGCAAATTGGTTGCCTCATCCCTTTTTAAATGGCGTCTTTCTCACATTACTCTGTTCTGGGTATGGTCCCCGCCCTGTGTATGAAAGTAATGCTTCATTCGCCATTCCATAGTACAGAAACATGTGGGTCAGGATATGTTTCTTCCTCTTGATGGCTATTAGTAAGCAAAATGAAGTCTTGCTGCTGGATCGCTGGGTTGAAAAGGAGTTCAGTGATCCACCAAAAATAAGATTATACCTGTGGATCACGTAGAATGGCAGGTGGTTTTGGCATCATATAAGGATGGAGCTTGGTCATCCTTTATCAGAGTTCAAGAAGTGCCTCGACGTCTAGATATCTGGACCAGACCCAGGAAATTTTGGAGGGATTTAGTCTCTGGGCTGGCTTGTGAATGCTTGTGTTTTTCTCAGTAAGAGCCAGACCCTGTTACTGGAGAAAGGGAGGTCTGGGGGTATCCTGCTGAACCTGCTGTCAACAAGGTCCTCTTCAGGATGAGCATGCTGAAAAGGCGCGGCCAGATGAATCGCCGTATTGCTGATCATTATCAACCAATCAGGTGCACTGAGTCAAGTTTAATCACGGGGGAATGTTTATTAATGAAATGGTACATATCTTCTGTTTCTGAGACTTATGCACTGGCCTTGTAACCAATAACTGCCGGAATGGCACATGGCAGTAAATATGCTCCAGTAAATATTCAGCTCTGTACGTAGTTATGAGGGTGACATTGTAAGCAAATTAGTATCGTCAGTAGTGTAAGGTAAAGTATTCGACTGACTTATTTCTGAATTTGTATTTTGTCCTTGATAAAATTTTATTGGCATTTCATGACATAAAAGATGAGCAGACTATATGCCAGGACGGCCGTGACATTCTCTAAAGGTTTGAGCAGAAGAACAGATCATCACAAAATCACAACTTAAGCATAATTAAAACTTCTTTGACCTGACGAACCTGTCCAGGGACTTTGACAAATTGCACGTCAGAGAGAGTAAGATACCCTATAGGACGTACATTAATATTCCCACAGCAGCAGAATGATAATTTGACCTCACGTGTGATGCTCCGTTTCTTTGTCAGTGAAGCAAACTAGCTGTTATGAAGAAATGAAGCAGCTCATGCCGTCCATAATGCTTCAAATGCTGCACATGAGGAGGCAGGAAACTTCACTAATACACATGAACAATAAATGTCACATTTTATATCAGTCTCACATAATACACATTACAAAATGCAACTTTGACAGGAAGTAATAACATTTTCCAAGCCATGTAATTAATATGAATGTAGCAGCATAGTAAATTATTTTATGTGTTGCCTCAATAATAATGGTGTTCCTTAGAGATATCCAGTTATTTGGGGATGTGTTATTTTGAATTGTGGAAATACATTCTTGTGAAGTTACTTGATTGCCTAATTAATATTAATGGCATAGAACCTCTCTCTTTATTATCAGTGTTACATTCCTTTATCATCTACTTCTTTACTTGTCTGAATTTCACAATTAGCCAAAACTGGGCACCTGTGTCATTCCCATATTGTCGAAAATGTACATTACATACATAACTCTGTCAAATGGCATATATAACTATTCTGAGTGAGAGTGTGGCAATACCGGCATGCCAAATGACATCAAATTTGGTGTAAATGATTCTGTGTAATAATTAATGTCTGTGATGTAACGTTGCCAACAACAGAATGTGTGTAAATGTACACACACTTTTAATAACACTTTTAAGTGATTCCTTTTGTAAAAAAGACATATTTTCATTTTTGAAATTGCAGTTAGATAGCAGGTGTGACACATACAGTATCACCCATCCTATTTAGGGATAGGGTTATGTTTATGCACGTAGCACACTGAATTGCATTGATAGTAATGTTTAGATTATTACAGTGTTACAGGTGAGAGTGTCTCTGCAGGCCCGTAATAAGCATGGTAGCTTCACACCCCCAGGCCTGCGGATTTGATCCCCTGCAGTTTCTGGGTTGTTCTTTAAATCCCACGATCACTGTGAACCAAAACACTCACAGTGAAAAGAATGTTTCATTATCAGTTTCACCACTATGACCATTTGACAGTGAACATTCTGTACAGTAGGTGTTTTGCATTGTCCTAATTTGTTACACAGAAAGGTGTTTGGAGGAGAAGGTGCCATGTTTTGTTTCTTTCATGTTGAAGTATCATAATAGTTTTACTATTTAAAAAATCGCTTGAATCTCATAGAGTACTTCAGTTTGATCCATACGATGTTATCACAAGACTGGGGTCTGTTAATAGGTTTCAGACTTGTCATCTTCATGAAGGTCAAATATAAGTAATGAGTGCAATTGAAATCATCCTACTGTAAAATACCGAAATACCCAACTGAGCTACAGATAGTGAAATTAGCCCTGTCCTGTGTGCATATTTCATGTCTCTGTCAGGTAATGCAAATGAGAGGAATATTTTTCAATCGATCGGACAGGCCAAGAAGAAAAGTGCTTGAAGTCTTCGCCGTGGAACTGGCCATCTATGGAGCTAATGGCCCGGAACGCTGATTATAGGCCGGAAAGGTTGGTCTATTCATCAAACTGTGTAGCTGGGGCCTGGATCGGGCCTGCTGACTTACACTGCTGGTAGGGAAAGGAAGCTTTAAGCTTATGCCAGACGGGGATATAGTGCGCTCTCACTCATTGCCTAGCATAACCCAATAGGAGCCCGAAGAGCCCCCAGAATGGAAGGGGATTAAATCACAGAATGACGCACCCGCCACTGCTGGGGCTCCGTTACACTTCCTGCATTAACAAAATACAGCAGCTACCATATATGGGCGGCGGGATGTCCCCACAAAGTCTCAGGCGTCCCTCAGGCAAGCGGCAGCCATTTGTTCTCCTCAGTGAACAAAAATAAAAGTTAAAGGTAGATTATATACGATATGACACTGATTATGCAAACACTCTCAGTAAGCCTGTTTTTGCCATGCACCACTTCACACACGGTCTGCATGAAGTCCCCAATCTGCAAACCTCTTAACGATTTGAAATTAATTGATTTCAGCAGGCCTTTTCTGTTAAATTGCGCTTTGAATTGTTTGTAGAGGTGCAGAACAGAAAATTAGCAGCCGTTTCTGTACTGAAAAGAAAAATTACACAACCAAAAATAAATATCTTAGTTATGACTAAAGTAATCATTGGAAAAAAAACACTTAATTGTTCACACATCTGCAATCGTATAATTTCTCATTGTTTTTAATTGCACTGATTATGCGTTACCTGGTGAAGAGTTTGCATTAGTCAACACCAGATTTCAGGCAGGTACAAAGCCGCCGCACATTTCAGGCAGGGACAGAGCCGCCGCACATTTCAGGCAGCGACAGAGCCGCCGCACATTTCAGGCAGGGACAGAGCCGCCGCACATTTCAGGCAGGGACAGAGCCGCCGCACATTTCAGGCAGGGATAGAGCCGCCGCACATTTCCAGTAGTATGCTGCAGGTTTAATGCCATGGATGCTAATAAAACTGTTTCATATTTTATGGCTTCCTAATTTTCAGAGTTATTAAAAATTTTAAGATTCTCTTCTTTATTGCACCACGCTTGCTTTTATTAACATGTATTCAACGGATGCATACTGAGGTATGAATGTGTATTCTTTAACGGAGGCATAAATAGGGAAATGGAAACATTTAAGAATGTGTTTTTCTCTATACCTTCATATTATGAATAAATAGCACTCACTTTCCTTTACTATAAAACATATTTATTTATTATTATAAATTAGCACTGAGCTACATTTTAATTACTTGGACCTTTTCCCAGAAATGAAATGCAAGTCATATTGCTACTGGACATGTAACTTCATCTTAAATGAAGAGCCAAATCTTTAACAAAAGTTGCTGCAGGCTTGAATCATAAAATATTCATGAGAATTGTGCATAAGTATACAATTAGTGCTCTTCTGAACCGAGAACAGAAAACAGCTACAGCTTCCTTGTAATTGCTATTGCATGCATAGCAAAGGATTCCTCCCAGAATCCTTTGCTTTAAGGCTCCCTTACTCACAGGAGAGTGTACAAGTGCTGTGGTGCACATACAGGCCACATGACTCCAATGAAGTCATCCCAGTAGGTTAAACTATCGCCTTCAGCATTCTCAGGAGTCTTCAGCTCCTACGCAATCTCATCAGATGCATTGGGAGCTTACCAAGAAGACGGAACAACGGCCCCCTCTGAGCCATCCCTAGTGAGCAGTCGCACGTTACATAGAGCCGCACAGTCTGCCCCCTTCACTGCATGAGATATCATTCATGGTCATAAACGACTTGTACACGCCACATTGGCTGCCAGCGCTGTCCTTTGTGATGTCATAGTCGGGGAGAGAGTTCTGCACAAGTCTGGCCCCGCTATCACTCGACCATCTTGTAGTAATAAGCACCAGAGCGGGCAAGTCAGCAACACAAATGATTGCCGTAAGGTCAAGAGAAGCCCAAGAGGTGCAGCCACACATAAGAGTGAAATGCACCCCCCCCCCCCCCCCCATTTTAAGACCTGTTATTATCGGAGCTCATCCCTCTCTCAGCTTCCCCAGGCAGTGGCAGAAGCTGGCCCCCACTGTTTTTTATGCTCTGGCTCCGGCAGCACAAACAGAAGATATCACAGCAAAACTACCTCCATCCTATTGCCAGAAGCAACCTTTCCCCCTTTTTATTACAACAACAGACAAGCTGTTTGTCTTACAAACATTCTGAGAATCATTAATAAATTTACATTTCATTTTCATTTATCCCTGATCTCTCTGTAGCTCTTAATGGCAAGCAAAGCAATATGCGACTGTGATACCTCCTCTGTGAGCTTACAATGCCATTCAAACAGGTAAACGATTACCGCTTCCAGGTTCATTTACATGTCATTATGCGGCTCTTTCCGCATAAGTAGAGTGGATGGTTGTAATTGTCTAACTTTTGGCATTTAATTAAAGCACAATTTGCTCCCAGTAATCTTAGATGTCATCAAAAGCCATGTATACACTTTTAATCTGTGAAGGGAGCCTGCACTGTGTATTTGCGTGCATACGTGTGTGTGTATTTGCATGCATGCGTGCGTGTGTATTTGCATGCGTGCGTGTGTCTGTATTTACGTGTGTGTATTTGCGTGCGTGTGTGTATTTGCATGCGTGCATGTCTGTATTTATGTGGTTATGTGTATTTGCATACATGCATGCGTGGGTATTTGCATGCGTGCATGTGGCTGTATTTGCATATGTGTGTGTATTTGCATGCATGTGTGTATTTGCATGTGTGTATTTGTGCGCGTGTCTGTATTTGCATGTGTGTGTATTTGCATGCCTGTGTGTATTTGCATGCATGCGTGTATTTGCATGCGTGCTTGTGTGTATTTACGTGCGTGTGTGTGTGGCAAGATGCCTTAAGTATCCTATATCTCAGTCAGGCTCTCTCTCTCTCTTTGTGTCCCGCACATATTTTATCAGTTCATTTTACAATCTTATCTTTTGCTTTCTTTTAACTCACAGAACGCTATCTGCCTGTGTACGATTTTAATCTACCAAAATGAATCAAATATTTAACATGGGAGTGCAGACGTGAGCGACCCAGGGTTCTCTCTCCACCCTCCGCTTCTCGCTCGCTCTGGACGTGAGCAGCGTGCCGTCGGCCGGCAGACCGTACTCTCATCTGGCTCTTGATCTTGATATAGGTAGCTGCTTGGGAGACAGCTGACAGGAACGATTTGCCCAGCCTTTCTTGGTAGCCGTGAACACAACGGAGCAGTGGGGGGGGGGCATCCATCAAAGATGGCGGAGTGGGGCCTGAGGTTATCATCACAGGCTTATTGAGGGGTAAGTATGGGGGCGAACCTCAGACGGGTCTTTAAAGCAGGCCTAAAACATCATGTGGGTGTATGAGAATCGTGAGCAGCTTCTCAGAATACCAGAAAAGATGTCTCCTTCCCTCCATCTTCCATCCATCTTCTGTACCAGTCTTAGCAGTAAGCCAGAGTATTCCCCAAGAGCACACAGGAAAAGTCACCCTCTCGTACACACACTCTCACACACACATATACTGTATACACACACAGACACACACACACATTTGTATTCATATCTTTGTGGGGACTCTCCATTGATTTCTATAGGCTAACCCTAACCCTAATCCCAACAATGACTACCGTAACCCCTACCTTGCTCTAACCTTAACCATAAGTAACCAAGCAAAGTACAAGGCTTTTGCAATTTTTAGTTTTTTGATTGCAGTCACAGATTTTAATAAAATTGAGTTTCCCCTTGTGGGGGCCGAAAAGGTGGTCCCCATAACGTCAAAATAACAGGTTTTTATCACACTGTGGGGACATTTAATCCCCACAATGTAATATATACATAACCCACATGCACACACACACACACACACACACACACACAGGACAAATATTCTCACACAATTAGATGCAACCAGAGCATCATTATATATTATATATTTAAAACATGTCTCAGTCAAAGTGGCCACATACTACGGCAGTGGCTGCAGTGAGCTGAAGATACAAATGGAGGCCAGCATGGGGGGGCCGCATGGGGGGCCGCAGAGTCGATCCAGAGGCAGCTTCCTGACCGTCACGCAGGGGCAGAAGCAGCCATGCCGATGAAGGATGGGGCACGACACTGGGCTCACCCGCAGTCATTTGGACACCAAGGACACTGACACCAACATCAAATTCATGGTCATGGGGGTTAGCCAAGCAGCTAGTGGGATGCAGTATGCAGTGGGTAGCCAGGCAGTGAGCGGGATGCAGTATGTGGCACGCAGCCAGGCAGAGAGAGGAATGCAGCATGCTGCGCATAGCCAGGCAGCAGACGGGATGCAGGATGTGTCATGCAGCCCGTAGCCAACCAGCGAGAGGGATACAGGACACGGCATTCGGCACGTAACCAGGCCGCGAGGGGGATGCAGCATGTGGCGCGTAGCCAGGCAGCACGAGGGATGTAGCATGCGGCGCGTAGCCAGGTAGCGTGAGGGATGCTGTATGCGGCATGTAGAAAGGCAGCACGAGGGATGCAGCATGTGGCATGTAGAAAGGCAGCACGAGGGATGCAGCATGTGGCATGTAGAAAGGCAGCACGAGGGATGCGGCATGTAGAAAGGCAGCACGTGGGATGCAGCATGTGGCATGTAGAAAGGCAGCACGAGGGATGCAGCATGCGGCGCGTAGCCAGGTAGCACGAGGGATGCAGTATGCGGCATGTAGAAAGGCAGCACGAGGGATGCAGCATCCGGCGCGTAGCCAGGTAGCACGAGGGA
>JAODLD010000008.1:4921980-4980883 GCA_026781065.1 Mormyrops boulengeri | reverse complement strand
TGCAGTATGCGGCATGTAGAAAGGCAGCACGAGGGATGCAGCATGCGACGCGTAGCCAGGTAGCACGAGGGATGCAGTATGCGGCATGTAGAAAGGCAGCACGAGGGATGCAGCATGCGGCGCGTAGCCAGGCAGCACGAGGGATGCAGTATGCGGCATGTAGAAAGGCAGCACGAGGGATGCAGCATGCGACGCGTAGCCAGGTAGCACGAGGGATGCAGCATGCGACGCGTAGCCAGGCAGCACAAGGGACACAGGATGCAGCATGCGACGCATAGCCAAGCAGTGAGAAGAAGGCGGCATGTTCCGTGCACTATGGCCCATGACGGATTGGACCAGGCCACACTTGGGCTTCACCACGCGGCTCTGCGCGTGACTTTGTCCTGTGTTAGCAGCACCTTTTAAAATTAGCCCCCACACATTATATTTAGCATTTTCCCCCTGCCTGCTTGGGATTTTGGGGATGTTCGCTTGTTGAATGTTTTTCTTCCTATGCTGTGCGGCTGCCAGGCTATCCGGGCCCGACTCCAGACAGGGGACTGCGGGAGGCAGGCAGTAAGGGCCGCATTTGCAAAGCTAGCAGGCCCACACCGTGTTCTTCCAGCAGGGGTCACCAGCAGGCTGGCGGGGTGGGGTGTGTATGAGCGGTGCAGGGTGCAGCAGCTGGCTGGGGTGACCTCTGTCACGAGGCGTGGGTACACCCCCCCTTACGGCTGACTACCACCTGCAGATGGGGGACTAACCTATGGAAATCAGGCATCCAGGAAGTGGCCTGCGAGCTGGTAGGTGAGATGCCATCATGTTCAGCTTATACTCATGTTAAATGATCTGGTTTCTGTCTCGAGATAATGGTAACTGTTAGGAAAAGCAGCCGCACTCTGCAAAGGGGAAGCTGATCAAAAAGCATCCCATGGCCAAGCTATTTTCTGCGTTCAGGGGGAATGTGAGAAAGGGCGTAAAACGCAGACAGCGTATGGAGTAAAAACGCTTAACGTGGCCACCCGCTGCCGTGAGCCGCGATGTGAGGAGCAGGTGCAGCAATTAGCGTTGGGGGATATTAAGGAGCCTGTTATTACTGTGTGTAAACAGTGCTAAGAGAGACTCCGGGGGCCACAGCGCGTGTCACTGGGTGCCTGAGCGAGCGGGAGCCACAGGAGGTCAGAGGTCAGAATCAACCAGCCGACGGTTTGTTTTTCTCTGCAAATTATACGCACACATATATACACACACATATACATATATACACATACCCCCACATATACACATATATTTTATATATGCATATATATTTTTTTCCTCAACTCAAGAAAGCAAAAGCTTTTTTCCTCAAGATATTACTGAGAAAGATAAATATTTGTGCAAGGTCACTATACTTTTTTTTTTTTCAAATATCTTGACTGAATCTCAAAACAGTAAGCATGATAAGACTAGTAAACAAAATTCTCAAATAAAATTTTATCGCTGTCCAATGACACACATGTCTCGGAAAATCCATTATTTCAGGAGCTTGAAAAAATGCATTTTCTGAGAAATCTTGAGCTTCACAAAATAAACCCAAAATGACATAATGAGACATCCTTAGCACCACAGATAGAAACCCGTCTTTATACAGCTGTCAGTTTACGATTTGATGTTTAAGGGACTTGTGTGGATTGCTACGTTAAAAATAGTGATATAAAGCTATCCATACAAACACCATCATGAACACAAATGTTAACTAATTGAAACATAACTACTAGTTAAATGAAATAGATGACTTCATAAAACATCTTTGCATTGGCCAACTAGATGTCAAATGATATCAGTAGACAGATGAAAATGGGAGTGTTACAGCTGTAGCTAAAAGGTCACAATCATCAAAAAGTGGCTATACGTCATTTTCCTTAGACGGCTGCGATGTAAGACTGACACAGGTCATCACAATCCATGTCATCTGATTAATATATGGCGATGCTTCACATTAACTGCATCATTAATGCATTCATTGAACATTCGGTGCACCACCATAATGCATTTGTAATGCATTGATAGAACATTAATCAGCAACATGTAAGTATACCTTAGCACGTCTTAAAGCATTGCATCGATAACAATTTCAATGAGTAAAATATGACAGCTGTGATACATGTACATCAATCAACATTATAATCATACAATGTCTGTTATTAATGTATATTAAAATTATGTTAGGATGTTATGGTATACTTGCTACTTATGGATGTTCCATGTGTTATGAATGCATTATGAAGGTGCACTGAATGTACTACTAATTTATTATAAAGGCATTACTAAATATTCATTTTCAAAAAGTCTATTTTTACTGACTGTAATAGCAGTCCATGTTAACCATCAATGAACCAGCTCACTCAGTATTTTAGGCTAGCAGACATGACAAGACAAACAGGACCTGGCAAATGGCAGATCCAGAGCGAGCGAATCTTAACAGGAGTGCCTGTTTCTCGGATCCTGCGTAATACGGCCCAGTGGGTCACCATTCCTGATGCCAAAAGATCAATATGTCTTTTTTGGCAGCAGTCACTGTTCGGGGTGACTGATATAAAATCTGCCAAAATTCGTATTGAAGTGCATTGAACATTTAGGCCACACTTGAATATTTGATTTAAAGAAATAATAACAATAAAGTAACAATTAAAAAGTGAAGCGAAATATTTTTGATTATTGGCTGAACTGGGCCTAAAGGTAACAATCTTTGTAAGAACTTCAGAATGAGAGGCATTTTTATATCATTTAAATCTGAGTCTAAAGTACCGGATTCTCACGCCAGTCCTACCGACTGTATTGACATAAATCAGATCCCATGTCGGGGAGAGTTGATATTAGGGGCAATATTGTGCAAAATCAAAGTGTCTTTGCATCTTTGCTCGCTTTGATAAGAGGGCAGGGCATATATGGTTACAGCTATCCTTAGTTTAGATTATAGTGAGAATTGCTTCACCGTGACAGTTTGATCTTGCACTGTGTACGTGAGATTGCTTTTTGAGAATATGGAAATTTAAATGTACCCAGACGACTTGGTTTTTTCCTTTCATGTTAGCATTAAAAACTGGAGTACTGTCTAGTTCGCGCTCTTGTAGGCCATATTCTCTCTGGCTCTGTGTTTGACATTCAGCGCCCTCTTTCCAGAATTTTCTGAATGTATGAAACGTGTCAGCAGTCTTCAGAAGACAACGCTGGAGCCTGATCCAGGTCACACTCGTGTCTTTATCTCTCTTCTTCCCATTCATTCATATTAAAGTCATCCAATAAAGGAGATCCTGTATAATCCTGCAACTTTTCCAATACTAATTACACGCTATTCCTCCTGCTTTGTGTCCCATGCCGTCCTTATAACAATCGATAATTACACACAATGCAAGGGGGGGAGAATGAAAATCACCCAGGCCATTAAAATGAAATTGGATCAAGTTCATTGCAGATTCCTGAAGCGTATTTTGTAATATTCAATGTGGGGGACAAGCAAGCTCCTTGTTCCTTTCTCTTTCATTTTTGGCCTGTGGACAGCTGATAAAGTTAGAGGTCTGAGGCAATTAATTAAGTCTCTGCGATAGCTAATCTCATATATGCTATGCATTATTTTACAAAGATTAGTAGCCATTGCGTCTCGATGTTTTATTTCCCATTGTGATTCTCCGTCTCTGAATGCATCACCTGGCATGGCGGCACTGATCCTGTCTTCCCCACTCCTCTACGGAGAGTTTTTGAAGCAATTTATAACATTCTCAGCCTTGCCAATTGCTTACACCACATTTTAAGTCTTTTACTTACAGAGGAACCACCTTCCATTTGCATGGTGGTTTGTACCAGAGTATGTTTGAAAAGCACCATGTTTGTCCAAGATCAAGCTTTGCCTTCTATTATTAAATTCCAAATTGCCTTGAATAATTGGCTTAGTACAGGGGTAATTTGTGTCTGATATTTGCAGAAGACAGTAATGCCCCTATTTTTTCCCCAAAAATCAATTGGGGATTATAAGAGATAGCATATGGATCAGAACATAAGAGATGCCATCTGGTTTCAAACAGAAAACTTTCAAATGCGGATTTTGGTTTTTTAGTTTCCGACACCAAAGGAAAGAAAAGGAGACACTTAACACTTTGCTAGTCAGCTTTGCCCAAATTGCCTTGGAATTCTGCAGTTAGAGAAGATGAGCTGGTGCCAGACTCTGGGGTGGAGTGGCAATTCTCTGAAAGTGTTCCAAACTTCATTTAGTACATCGTGTAGTTATAACGGTGAACTTTTGAATGAAAGATGATTATTTAAGAGATACATACCGATTAATTGCATTGTTTTGTCTAGTGCTTGCCAATAAAATGAGATCAGGCTGCTTGGTTAGATGGCTGCATTTCTAACCATTACTCCTCACATCTGAACGGAATCACAGCAAGACTTATTTAACCTACAACTTCTTCTCAGACGAGAAATTAAAAGCTAATCCTGTTATACTTTTAATTCATTTCTGAAAATGATCCTCTTTCCTTCAGCTCCATTTCCACTCTCTTCCTGACCTGCCAACCTGTCCAGATAAATTGCTCTTTGCACCTGCAACAAATTCTAAGAAGAAAAGCTGAATACATCTTCAGCAGCAGCATATAAAGAGGAAGAGAGACCAGAGGCAGCCTGCTTTCTGTCGGCTCTCCTGCTTCAGGTAGATGCATGCAAGTCTCTCGTTCAAAGTTTGCACAGAGGCACCGTAAACAAACCCGGATTTTTACACGGATTAAAGGTGTTCCAGCGAGAGCAGACACAACCAGGGGCCTTTGTATTTACCTCACCGCAGTCGAGACGCTTGAAATATTCAACAGTGTCCTGGGGCCATCCAGAGCGCAGCCGATGTGAGTGAATCCCCTGTCAGTATTCACTGATTCATCCTCCCAACTTTGTTGGAATAAAATAAGATAAATCAAACAAAAGTAAGCTGCACATGGACGTGGCAGTCTGGAAAGGGCACAACGTGTTTGCTACCTGGCCGTGGCGTGTATAGAAACATGCGGCATTTGGACTGGGGGAACCTAAAGGTGGAAGTCCTCAGATTCGGGACAAAAGTAAGCTGCGCATGTACATGGCAGTCTGGAAAGGGCACGACGTGTTTGCTACCTGGCCGTGGCGTGTATAGAAACATGCAGCATTTGGACTGGGGGAACCTAAAGGAGGAAGTCCTCAGATTTGGGACACATGTCTAAGAGCAGAACTCAGCCATAAAGTGACAGGAATGGATCGGGAAAGGCACTGCATTGCACAGTTAGAGTGGAATGGATCTGACATCAGCCAAAGTGAGACACAGCATGGTTTTCCTGTCTAATGAATTGCACATTATTATTTCCTGTCTGAGAGACCTGTGGCAGACACCCTTCAGGTATTTGATAGAGATGTTACGAGGGAATGTCATGATAGCATATATTCCTAGCATTTTATTTATAACATGATATGGACACTATACCTGGTTCACTGCTTAAGAAGCAACCTTTAAGAGACAGAAAGACTAGCTTTTACAAAGAAAAGGAAAAAAACAAATAGCTATTGCATCTGGTAAGATTCCCTTTTGCCAGTCCATTCGTTCTAAGCATCTCCTTATATCTGCTGACAGGTGTTTCGATTATATGATGGGGTGATGCAACGGTTTGGCACTCATATTGTCCAGTGACCAAATAAAGGTAGTTTATGAAGGTGCTGTTACCAAATGGATAATGGGAAATCACCATAAAGCAAAGGGTTCTCTGCATGTCGATGATCTGGGTTTGTTAACTGTACTTTTCCTATGATGCAAATAAGAGTTTTTTTGTGGAGCAAAGCCAATATTCAAAGAAGGGGCACACTGTACTTTTTGCTGTTTTTTTTTGACTAGATGGAGCACTTAAGAATCGAGGGGATAGGGCAGTGAGTGATTCTCAAGGAGATGATGATCTGCAGTCCTCGTCACCATGGTCACCACGCTGACGATAAGGCCAGCCAGCATGCTAACCCGCAATGTACTGGTGCATCATGGGAGGCCAGGGAGAGCTGATCCCCAGGGGGTGGGGAACTCTGAATGTATTTATGCAGAAATACATGTATATTTCCGCATAAAGTGTCTATTTAATTTAATCCAAATATAGACATATTTTGAGCAACAAACCATGCAAGATATTGTGGAAAAAATTTACACAATATCATTGCATAGCAGATGATCCCACCAATTCACAAAATGTAACATAAAACAAATGCTTCGATGAATGAATGAATGAACGAACAAAGATTATCGGGTGAGCAGATAATCCAGGTCTAGGAGGGACGCTTCGCTCTACTTCAGGTTTTGCCAATTACTTCAGAATTGAAACGCTCCTGTTCACTTATTCTTGTTCTCTATCTGGTTTGTTTCCTTGAAAGACTCATCCAGCTGTTGCACATTAACATTAGTGACATATTTCTCAAGAGGAGACTGACCAATCAGCACACAGCAAGAACTCGGTGCTTAAGAGAAATTTAGGTCCTTATAAAGGAAATGGTAGTTTACAAACCCTGTCCCAGCTCATGGTGTCCGGCCCTGACATGGAATATCTGGTCACCCTATGAACAGTACAGTAGGTTACTTTACACTACTTTGAAGGGTAGAACAGCAGTCACTCCCTACTGGATGTAAACTTTAGTTATGTTTCCAGTTCTTTTGAGCAATGCCTTCAGTTCGGTGGCTTGATTACAGCACTCCTTGCTGCCATCGGGACGAGCCAAGTCAGGCCGAAAGTGGCAGGTTGCGGGAGATCAAATAAGCCAGACCAGATGGGGGGGCAAAGCCTCAGCCTAGACTGCGGGGCCTGATGGGCGCCAGGAGGGGAGGTGGGGCTGCTTTGGGACACACCTAAAGCCCAGCTTTCGCTTGTTTGTGCAGAATGCATCGCTGTTTACTCTAGAGTCCCAGTTCTCTTCTTTTGAAATTACAAGCAAAATCCATTTGTCGTGGATCAGTTTGAAGAGGATTTAAAGGCACATTCTCCCTAACAGAACAACTGCTCTTTGAAAATCATGGGGGGGGCACGATTGCAGAAGGACCACAGATAATTCATCACTCACATCATCTATCTATCTATCTATCTATCTATCTATCATGTACCATGTTTGCTAGTTTTTTAGTGTGATCATTTATTTTTCATTCATATATTAATGGATTCATCCCTCCATCCATTATTTCCATATCTATCTAGATATTTTTTCCATTCATCCATCCTGCCCACGTTGCTGCTCTGTGGCTTTTACCAGCTGACTTAGCCTCTGCAAGGTCAGCAGCGCGGTGGGAGCGGCTGCCAAAGCGACTCACCACAGGACTTGTTTCTCATTTGCAGCACAGCGATGGCTTACAGGATGCAGCACAAGGGAGCAGGGAGTGAATTAACCTGACTGGTGTATGAATACAAACAGCCTCAGAACTGGCACCTGGATGGCAGAGATACGTTTGGGAGGAGTTCGCTTTGTGGCGGAATTGCAGCAGTTCTGCTCCCGTTTTACTTGGCTGACTGTTGCAGTCTGCAGGTTAGATTCCACTGCCGGTAACGAGGCAAGTATGAGATGTTTTCTCTTCCTCCAGACTTGATAAATGAACCTGCCAGGCCACTCCCCCACCCTCAGGGGACTGCCTGGAGTCCGGAGAGCATGGGCCTCATTCAGCTGTATGCTAGGCAAGGAGTAATTCAACTGTGGCTACACTTAACGCATCTTGAAACGTGTCACAACATCACACAGTTTGTCTAAAATGCAAAAGGATGCCTTCCAACTTTCTCCAGCCTCTGCAGACAGCAGGGGGACTTGGGTGAGAATGCCGGTTATGTTGGGTATGTTGTTTGTGCCATGAATCGGCACCGCAGTCACACAACCTTTTAAGATGTGCAGCCACTAATGAGGTGCTAACGAGGACCCTGGCAGCTAAAACGTGGTCAAGGGCTACGGCTGAAATGGGTTTTAATGTCAACCCAGATGATTTGGCTTCTGAGTCTCTAACAAAATCCTATAAGAGCAGATCCCAGCACATTTAGTGTAGAACAAGTTTTATGCTCATGTTAACTGCAGTCAAAGTGGAAAGCAATAGGTTGAGTAGGATGACCAGATAATCCATGTCAGAAAGGACACTTTGACAGGATTTGTAACATGACGTTTCAATAAAAGGACCTGGATTTCATGTAAGCACCGAGTTCTTGCTGCGTGCTGCTTGGTCAGTCTCCTCTATTCAAAGCACAAGAAGAACTGAAATATTTAGCCAGGCAGAGGGGCTTTTCAAGTTTAAAGTAGTTTGCACACTGAAGAAGCTCAAAGTGTCCTCCCTAGCAGGGATAATCTGGTCACCCTTTCTGGTAAACAGAGATGTTACTTCATATTTGTTCTGTAGCTACTGATATACACATTATACCTGTATATTGATTTGTTGGAGATGTATTTAAGTGATATGAAATACTTGAGATAAACCTTAAAAACTAGACAGGCACAGGCCCATCGTGTCTGAAAACCTCCATAAAGAGGAAACAAACTACTTCTCTGCAAATTAGCTGTATTTAACCGGGAGCATAAATTGTGAATTTTCAGCTGTGTGAAGAGTAAAACGATTCCACAAACCAAAAAAGACCCAAAAAGACATTTGTTTTCAGGCCTCTCCTCTCTGATTCGTACAGCTCCAGGGCAGAAAACAGGTACACTATGCAACGATACAGGGCTCCATAAGGTGTTGCTGAGACTGACCTGTACACTAAAACACTAATCTCACAACTTATTTCTTTAACTTTTAGATGGTTTTAATTAAGTACCTTTCAGACAATTGACCCATAAACCTGAAAATTACACACTCTATCTGTTTGGAATTTTCTATAATAATGGTTGCTTGGAACTAGCTACAAATCATATATTTTACAAACTTCAATGCATATTTGTAAATACGTAAATAAGCTGTGTAGGTAAGCTAATTACATTATTTGGTTTGATGCTACAGAGAATATATATATACACATAGTGAGTGAGTGTGTGTGTATGTATATTTTATATAGTGTGTGTGTGTGTGTGTGTGTGTGTGTGTGTGTGTGTGTACGAGAGGGTGACTTTTCCCGTGTGCTCTTGGGGAATAATCTGGCTGCTAAGACTGGTAGAGAAGATGGATGGAAGATGGAGGGAAGGAGGCACTTTCCTTGCGTTCTCAGAAGCTGCTCATGATTCTCATACACACACATGATGTTTTAGTCCTGCTTTAAACACCCATCTGAGTTTCGCCCATATCTGTCATATTCCGTGAATGTAAAGCTTGTACATACATTATATGTAGCAAAGGATGTGGGCACCAGCCTGTCCCACATCTCAATCCAAAACCAAGGGTATTAACATAAATCTGGTTGCACGTTGTTGCTGTAATAGCCTCTACCCTTCTGGGGAGGCTTCCCATTAGCCAGTGGAACATTGCTGCTGTAATAGCCTCTACCCTTCTGGAGAGGCTTCCCATTAGCCAGTGGAACATTGCTGCTGTAATACCCTTCTGGGCAGTGCAAGGCCTGCAACGTTGCAACTGAACTTGCAACTGATTCAGTTCACTTGCTGTTGAGCAGGTCTGCACTAGTAGGGTATAAGTTTGGTGGGTTGTGTCTGTGCACTCTAATGGAAAGATGGTGCCAAGTTGAAAGACATAAAGGTCTTTGTATGACCAACCATTCTACAGCCAATGGTTGTTGCTGGAGGTTGCATGCCTGTGTGCTTTATTTTATACCTGTCAGCAAACCAAATATCTCTAATAACTGGGATGTCCATATCTTTTGTACTGAATCTGGGGTCTGTATCATGAGGGAGATTTTGGTTAGCTAGATAACTTGTCAAATTTAAGGCACCCCAGTTTAAATGGACTTTATGTTCATTCACTTATATTTAGCCCAGACTACCTTAAATGTGATGAATTATTTTGCCAACCCAAATCCAACTTTAGGAAACAGGCCTGTGAGTGTTGACTGTGGAGTGATTTCTTTATAACTTTTTAATGGGATTCACATAATGCAGAAGTTGTCATGTCTGTCATTCTTTCCCGCTGGGCCTCTATCTCTGGCCATTACGGCTGAGAGGAGAATGTGGCTGTTGGACCTTTCACTCTGATCACTGGCCTCTATCTCTGGCCATTACAGCTGAGAGGAGAATGTGGCTGTTGGACCTTTCACTCTGATCACTGGCCTCTATCTCTGGCCATTATGGCTGAGAGGAGAGTGTGGCTGTTGGACCTTTCACTCTGATCACTGGCCTCTGTAATGGGGCAGCAGTATTACCACTGTTTTCAGTTTCAGGACTTCCCTGGTAATCCCAGGTTGAACTGAACTATTAACAATGAAATCTTTAAAATTAAATCTCTAAAATTAAATCAAATCAAAACTTATTTGTATAGCCCATGTAAAACAGCTACACTACATTAGATAGATAGATAGATAGATAGATAGATCATTAATTTAGTGCCAACAATAAAGAAATAAGCAGGCGTCTCCCAAAAATAATCACTGAATATTAAATCGTTAACTTGCATGTGATTTTATGTTAATCATTGTCGAACAACAGAATGACACTTCATGGGGTACTTCACCGAATTAAAAGAACTGTTCTTTAATCATGCCCTAGTCTGAATTTTACCTCATGTTTACATTTCACAGGCTGTTAACAAAGCGATCTGTATCAGAACTGGCTGCATTAATGAGGCTGGAGCGCTAGGCGGAGGGATTGCCTGTGTGGTACATAACGATGGGACTTTCATACGCCTGTCTGTCTCAGAGCTCCACAGGTCAGCTCCCAGGCCCTGGGGAACACAGTGTCCCTGGGTGATGATAAGCTGGACACATGGGGGATTATGCCTGTGTGGTACATAGCGATGGGACTTTCATACGCCTGTCTGTCTCAGAGCTCCACAGGTCAGCACCCAGGCCCTGGGGAACACGGTGTCCCTGGGTGGTGATAAGCTGGACACATGGGGGACTAAACTGCCTTTAGACTCTGCAGACCAATCAGTTCACAGTTCTATTCTGGTCAATGTTCCATCATTTGCTTGTGCAAAGAAACTCAATAATTATAGCCCCATATTCTGACAGCTTTTTCTCAGACCTTGTATATATTTCCAGCTGGGTCAGCGTCCTCCTATCACACATAATGATGTCTCTGTAGTCATTTGTTTTACTCTGTTTTTTTTCTTTTTTTTACTAAAGATGGGTTACATTTTTTTATCCCAGTTTACCATCGTATTGATAAAACATATGCAGGAATGGTTGTACGGGAGTCCTGCCTTTGAGGGTGCAGGTCTCCCTTTACAGAACGTTACCCAACTTCTAAAATTGGCAGGCACTGCTTGATTTTAATACTTAGCTGAGAGATATTAAAGAGCAAAATGAAGGAGTGACCCAGGTGACCGGACACACCTCAAAGAGCACATGCTTCCGCCGCCTGGGCTTCGGACTTCCTCTATGACAGGCTGCTCTCTCAACTGCAAGTATATAGATGGAATGTCTGGATTGGACTCCAGTGCCTAGCGGAATGGGAATAACCAAGGACCAGATCATTGATCAAAGCGGGTTTGAGGAAGAAGCAAAATGAATATGCTAAGCTAAATCAGAACAGACAGACACAACCAGGAAACTGCTTAATACCCAGACTAACAGAGACAGAACCTAAAATTGAACACAGAAAAATTGACCACAGAGAGCTCAAATAGACCTGCACTTAGTCTAACAATCTAAGTGATTATAGAGTGGAAGTACCTGGAGGTGTGAATGTCTATGGAGGATGACTATGCCTGGGTTAGGTAATCTTTGAATTCAATTTCACACCAGTTGTGACACTATCCATATTTTTATTTTCTTTTTTAGCTACTTTGCACTTTCAGCGCTGTGCCACTCCAGTCCTTCAAGATGATTTCAGCCTTTATTTTAAGGACGACTGAATATTTCACTAAGAATGATCACTAAGAATCATCTTTAAATGAATCATTTAGAGTTAAAATTCTTCTCCATAAAAGTCACAAGGGCTCTGCAGCTGCCCCTGTCGAGGGACATTTATTCATTGTATATTTGTGTTTTACATTTGTAGGCTACTTTGCATCTTTCCATTTCATCACATAATCAAATAAACCAATATGATAAAATAGCCCATTATTTATAATTGCTTTTCTCAAGGACATTAGAAGTTTAGGTTGTTTTCTGTGACAAATAAACAGTTATTGCTTCTCAAAATTAAGCAGTACCAGAAACGTTTGTACTAAAGTGCACACCGTTCACATTTGAAGTGATAGACATTGATACAGCCTCAAATGACATGTTAACAATATTAATGAATACCAAAAGAATACAGGATCCCATTTTGTTCAGAGCTCTCCAGGATATTTTCCCATTTTAATAACCTCACCATTAGAGCTCGAAGGTCATTCACCAACAGGGTGTGAATTACAGTGGCTTTCGGGACAGCCCTATTTTCTGCTGCGCGCCACAAATTCCCAAGTCACATGCACGCACATACATACAAGTGTGCAGCACCGCGGTCAGTAAGGGGTTACTGCGAAAAACATAGTTACTACTGCAGACAGTTATTGCCGTCAGTAACATTTCAGAACGTCATATTTATACTACAATTTTTAAATTTCAGTAACCTTAAAGTACGGAAAATAAAATATAACCTACAACGCAAAAGTGGACTTTTTAGAGCTCCCCCTGAAGGTCTCTGGGGGGGGCTTTTCCATACGGATCTCATGACCCCCCCCCCCGCGGGGGGGGGGGGGCCGGGGCTCTAGGGCCGCTCTGACGCTGAGATACATTAAGCTTGATATTTGACACAAAAACAGGTCAGAGGTTTCAAACCCCCCACCCGTGGGCTATAAGGCACAGGGAGCTGTCCCTGTACCTGATCCTGTCACCCTAAGGGGACACGGACGGTGACGCATTGGCGGATGTGATGTAAAGACACCCGTAAAGGCACACGGTAGAAATGCACATCCTATATATAGACCAGGCGGCCTGCTTTGGGATACTAACATTAACCTTCTCAGTTTTATTGAAGGAGACGTTTTCTGCTTATTTTTCAGTGGAGAAAGTGAGTAAGGATGTCAAAATTCTGCAGAGGAACTGCGATATTCCCTAGGAAACAGGCAGAGGTTCATGGCCGCGTGCTCTGCTGAGAATAACATGCCCTTCACTGCTGCCTCAGCATCCCCCAGAGACTCTGCCGCGGCACATTGCCGCTCCCTCACAGCTTGCCAATGGCGGCAGGGCATCTTCAGGACGGAGCGATCCACAGGGACCCTAGACCCATCACACAGAGACAGCGCTCCGTTACGGATACACGTCTCATCATGAAAACCATAAAGGTCAAACATCAGCTCTTTTCGCCAATTGATTGTAATGCCTGTATTTATTTTCCAAAGCAGGTAAATCACTGAAACTACCGATTCAGCAGTAAAATTAAACATCGTAGGGCTTTTATAAATTCGGTCTAAGTGGCCCATTGAAGCTGCTAATACTGAAAGTGATTAATCGTCAATGTTGTCACCCCACAGCAAAATGAGCCCTCTGAATTTGCCCCCTATGTGACATAGGGGTGGGTAGCTATTTTTTGAAGCACCCAAAGAGCCTGGGATTTGAACCAGCGACTTTTCAGTCACAACCACACTTCCCTAACCATTAGGCCACCACTGTCCCGAGTTTGCCTTTGTGATTAAAGCTGGTCGAGTCAGAGGAGTACTGGGCAAAAATCCAGTAGGGTCACATGGAAAACCTAGCCAGTCATCGTATAAGAAAAATCAGCAGAACACAGAGGTCAATATCAAAATTTGTGTTTCATCTGGGTACTGCAGTTTCCCTCATGGCCGAGAGACATAAGGTTTATGTAACCAGGTGTCTCAAAATTGCCTTTAGTGTGTGATTTTGTGCTCTGAGTACAGCAGTCCTGGCAGGAGTTTCTCCTGACCCATCAGACAGACGGCCTCACGAACAGATGGGGAAACATGCTGATTTGTAATGAATGCACCACCTTTGGTCTTCTACAGCTCCAGTTCAGTTTGCATCTGAGGACGCCCCCTCCTCTGTAGCACTGTAAATTGCATTCAGCGATGATTTGACATCCTGGGATGCTTGGCTATATTCCATTAGCGACTGCCATCTCCGAGGGAGGTGTAAATAAACTGACGCACCCCACAATATTAAAGATTAATGCCTCTCGTTGAATGTGACTCCTGTGCTCCTGGGTGCAAAGTACAAATAGTGTTTTCCGCCTTTTTCCCGGCTGAGTAAGAATTTACACCACCGAGCTGTGGGAGATGTTCCGCATGTTCCTCAGTGGACAAGAGATCCATGTCAACTTCAGAATTCAGAAGCTCAGAGCTTCATTTCTGTTCCCCATTACATGGAAATGGTCAGTTGAATCCGTGTAATTCTGAGAGTGCTTATTGCAAATATAGGTGCAGACTAATTTATATGCAAGACTGATGAAAGTGAATGTCTAAAAAAAATACAGCTGGTATGAACCAGAGAAGCAGAGAGGTGGTGTATCTTAATTATGGCTGCCCTGATTCCTCTCAGAATTACAGAATGGCTCTGTAAGGCCGCATGTCCCAGGGGAGGTACAATGTCAGGTGACAAGCTCATTAGTTCACTTCATCTGTGCCGAGAACACGCAGACCCTCATGCCTGATCTTGCACCCTTCCCTTGATTTCTCACTGCATTCTCCTATTTGTCGACCCACAGGGTGCTGTAGCTACCAAAAACAGTGACCAATGTTTAGTAGGAAACAACATAAATATTAGAGAAAATGGAATACCATCCACTTTCTTATATTCCAGTTTAACTTATGTAGTTAGAACATTTAGCTTTAAAATTCAGTTTATTCCAAGATGACCAGGCATCCTTTGTCGGAGCTAAACTTATCTGTTTCAGTGGCTCAGAGTACAAGTGAAAGCAAAGAAACGCCACGTCTTCAGGATGCAGCTTTGCAGTAAGGAGATCCCGCTGGAGTCAGAACAGCTGTTCAGCTGTCGAAAGGGATTTCTGCTGCTGTAAACAGAGAAAAGTGCTGAGGACTCAAGGTCACCTTGATGGGCGTCTTTATTTATGTAATGGATTCTTACACGGCTGCAGAAGAAGGAAGCCTTACTTAAAATCTGAGCTGACAAAGATGATATGACTAATCTAGAATGCTAAACAATAAAATCAAACAAACAAACAAACAAACAAAGGCTAAACAAACAAAGCCCAGCTGTCTTTTTGTTTTTGTTGATGGGCATCTACTGGACAGAGAAGTGACCCAGAGTCCGGGGCCTTTGTTATCTGAGGTTTCTACATACCCTGAAACAGAAGATTACCTTCATTTTGTCTGATCATTTTATCTGGCAAAACAACCTCCATTGTCCGTCTCCCACTGCACTGAACGGACAGCTGCTTTGAGACAGCACGTGATGACAATGGGTCCGCCAAGACATTGTTGTAACTGCATTGTAAGGTGTTTGGATTCGGACAGTGATTTCTCTTTCCACGTTTGAAATAAACGGTCAGGTTCTGCTTCTAGACTTTCAGACAGTATATACAAATCTGAGATGTGTCCAAGCTGCTTTGAGTTGTGATATTATTAATGTAATGAAATGAGAGACACCACAACAGCACAGGGCTGGGCTAAAGGGATCTTCTGCTTTTCTGTGGTGATGGATCACCAGCCCTGTACCTTTAGATAGCCCAGTAAATGATATCCATCTGGCAGTTGGATCACATCCCAGTGTAGTATGCTATCAGATCATAAGATAAGCATCCCAGTGTAGTGTCCTATCAGATCAACAGGCATCTCAATGTACTACCATTGACAAACCAGTTTTTGGCCGTATCTCCCCATGTTCCTAACCAGGATACACGATTAGAAGGTGGATGGATAGGTCTTTTCTTTCTACGCTCAGTGCCCTTTAAATTCAGGTTTAATGGACATATGAGTAGAGAGAGGCAAGCACCGGTGTCACGGAAGTGCCAGCTGGCCACGTTTCCAGGCGGAGGGGAAACAATGTGAGTAGGACAGCGGGCAGCATCTCCGAGGGCAGGGAGAATGCATGCAGCATGGAGCTGATGTTGGAAGCGGCGCTAGTGTAGAGGTTAGGCTGTCCGTCTGTCATCTGAAAGTAAGATTGTGTGCTAGTAGGGGTCCCCTTAGTGAACAGAGCAGACAGTGAGTCTCATTTACTGCACCCCAGATGCTGCTCCTGATTCCACGCTTTGCACAACATAACAGAAGCTGTTTCCACCACCTAAAACTAAATTGGAAAACAATATGGCTGCGTTAGGGGTGGTGCAGTGGTTAGCACTCTTGTCTCACACCTCTGGGTGTGCCATGGTGTGCCATGTCTCCATGTTAGTACGTCATAATGATTTTTTTGTTTTGTGTGGTGGAAACAGTCTTCCGTATCCAGGTGAATACGGGCCCATGATCTTTGCCGTGTGCTGCAGCAGGAGCAGTATGAAATTTGCTTTCCCTCGCTGGAATAAATCTCTCCTCTAGCATGATGGGGGGGGCACATGATGTGGAACTACTACAGAGAGCACCCCCCCCCCCCTTTTCTGTATGTGTCCACAAGTGAAGGGACCCTCCTATCCTTCCAGAGAGGTGGAGCAGAGGCTGTTGGGTAAATATAGTTTGTGACCAGTGGGGGTCACGGTTTGTACATAACACGCTTAGCGTGTGTTGTGCACATTGACCCCAATGGTGTAACGCAGCAGTATGCCAGCAGAGGGCGATGCAACTTTCCTCCAGTGGGTATACAATGTGGGGCGGCTGTCGTGAGTGAAGGTTTCTCAATACCTGCAATGTAGTCACATCGAAGTCACAAAAGGATAGTAAGACAATGCAGCTGAAGTTCCTAAAAACCTGCATTAGTGTAACCTGAAATTTAAATGTACATGTATGTATTTCATATGGCCGATGCTTTTGTCCAAAGCAAATAGCACATTACATACATGCCTGATGTCAGGGAGTCGACTAGGTTTAAGTGCAGCTGGGCTGAGCTTCCAATGTATGACCAGGTACAAGCGTAAGCGGTATTCCACTTAGTATTATAGTATTTAACATAATACAGTACATTTACACAAATGAAAATGTAATATAAGGCATTCTGTCATTTCCCTGTATGTAAATTGTTATGTGATGTTATGCGATCACCAACTTTTGTAAGGGAGGAGCGTACCGACCCAGGCTGACAGCACAGGCAAAGAGCAACCCAGATTCCAACACACACCGCTCTCCACACGACTCAGGTGTGTGTGCAGAGAGAGCAGGCGTACGCAGCCCAGATCCATCACAGACAAACAAATGTGGGATTTAGGTCACGCAAGGATAAGTATGAGCTGGGGGCTCAATTATACAGGCCGGTTTGATCTGCAGTGAGAAAAGGGCGGTTCCTATAGTAGTCAGGTCTAAGAGGACGCATCAGCACCTCAACTCGTCTGTTCGTCCTCAGCTGTCCCTAAGTTGTGCTCAAACCCCCCCCACCCCCCCAACCCCACTGTCAGCACCTCGTCACCTCTGTTACAGTCCCAGTAGAGCTCCTGAGCACAGATGGGGGGGGGGGGGGTTGTCAATGACAGCCCTGAGAGATACAATTCCTCCAGGACTGATGATTAAATTAGCACTTTCTTAGATGGGGATACCTGAGACACTCTGCTGCCAGCAGCGAGGCCCTAACCCCCCCGCGACTCCCACCCACGCGGAGCGGGAACATGCAGAATGATGGTGCATTCCTGGGAGAATACTCATCAGCCTTGTTTTTGTAAACCTTTCATGATCCGTGAAATGCCAGTAAAGACAGGAATTACAACAGGACTATTTGGGGGGGGGGGGCGCAAATGAGAGGGCTGGGTCCTCAAAATGGGGAGCTCAGTTTCAGGGTCTGGGCTTTGGGCTGATGGCGGACACACTGACACTGCATTGTCAGTTCCGGAGGCATTTACCGAAAAGGTAAATTTTTATCTCTTTTTTGCAGTTTTACAAACTCATCGTTGCTTTTAAGAGTGACAGACACTTTGCACAATCCGTTGCTGCCTGAAGTGTTGCCTAAAATCTTGTGGTTTTTCACTAGCTATTTATCTTGGTCAGGATCATGCCAGGGGGGCCGAAGCCTGCAGTGGTGCACCCTGGGCAAGATTAAGGAGGACAGTGAGCTGTCTCTGCTCATTACAGACACGCCTCCCACTCCATTTAGACACTCTCACTTTCTTAAACGTACCCTGTTTACATAAAATACATACGATCCCTTGTTGCCCATTTCGTGGACGGCTCATTTAACACGAGAGCCGCAGATGTTTTCAGAGTAGTCCATATGTGCGTGAGACTCACTGTGTGGCAAGAATTGATTATTCCAGCAGTCTGCTGATACAAAATAAACATTCAGAGGACAAAGTGTGTTATCACTACAATAACTAAGGAGATGATGCATGATTGCATGTTATCGTGGACGACTGAACTGTTCAGCCATCCGACAGGGGTCACGCTAAGCATGGGGCATATCCCAAGCCCTGCTGGACACATGAGACTGAATGCCAGCCCATTACAGTAATTACACAGTCTATGCATTTACTGTACTATCTACTTAATGTAATTAATTACTGATCATCCATGGACTGACATCCTGGGCAGGGTGTGACCTACTTTGCACCATGTGCTTCTAAAACTAGGCTAGGAGGAGTAAAAGTGGAGAATGTATATGCATGATATTAGATGTGGAGAAGGTCACCCCTCCTCCTCCATCCATCCATCCATCCATTTTCTATAACCACTTGCCCTATTCAGGGTTGCGGGGGTCCGGAGCCTATCCCGGAGGCTACAGGCATAAGGCAGGGAACTACCCAGGATGGGACACCAACCCATCGCAGGGTACACTCACACATGCACACCTATGGGCAATTTGGCAACTCCAGTTAACTTTGGCATGTTTTGTGGGGGGGGTGAAACGGAGTACCCAGAGGAAACCCCATGATGACACAGGGAGAACATGCAACCTCCACACACCATGGCGGAGACTCAAACCCTGGGCTCAGAGGTGACCACCAAAATCGATAGTAAAATAAAAGGTGAGAATTGGGGGAGAGTGAGATACCAAAGGTGACTTATGAACGACTGATGATTTGTGGAGTTTTAATTTATCTTTTTGCTAATTTGACTTGGCTTGTTTTGCACTTACAGAAGATCCCCCTCAGTTTTGTCATAAATCTACTGTAGGGGGCAGCCTTGAGCAGGTCTTAGGCAATAATGATCTCCAGCCTCCTTAGGCTGCTCGCATGCCAGCATGCTGTGGGAACGGCTCAGTTTCATTCAGCGTCCAGTGCAGCATAAGTCACGCAAAGGCCTGCAGTTCACAGGCAGAGCTCAGGAGCCAGCAGAGGCGGATACATTTCCTGGCCACAACACGCCATCGGGTAATGGGGGCCGGCATGTATCAAGAATATATCGGCACCCTCTTCAGAATAATTGTGGCTGTTGGCATCCGCACTATGCCCAGCCCGGCAGGCTGCACCCCCACCTACGATATCCGAGAAGGCCGTCTGTCATCTCTCTGCCCTCGGGTCCGAGTGACGTTTGCGGTTTAGTGTAATTAAATGGATGCGATTTTTGGGAGTGTGACATTCCTGCAGAGACGAGCCAAACAAAATAACTGTGCTAAAATGCAGGACCGCAGAGTTATGAATAAATCCTTACATCTCCCCCGAAGTTTACCCTCTGATGTTTTAAAAGTCCCCTCTGTTTAAAATACAGTTACTATAATTATATAAAAACAAAAATGTTACAGACCCTAGCCCTCTGTTCCCTGGGAAAGGCTTTGTGTCCCCTGCACCCCTAAGCAGTTGGAAATTTGAATAAAAATATAATATTAGCTAAATTATTGTGCCATGTAAATAAAATTTACAAATGAAAGCCATTTTACAAGGGAAAGACACCTGATTTGAGTCAAAATCTTTCTACTCTCGTCTGATCAAGTCCAACCTCGAACCGAATGCAGTGTTTTAAATGCCAGCACAAAGTGTTCTGTAATTGTTGTACAAAAAATGCTATTGAGGGCAACACAGGATCAGGAGTACGAAAATGAACGAGATTAGGGTCATTAATTTTAAGAAACACTGACAGGCAGACACACTCCATGCTACATATGATGAACAGGTTCTGCAAACCCAACTGGGCTACTGAGAGCCTAGAGCAAAATGAAGAAGGATTGACCAGAGTTTTCTTAAATGGACTGATTGATTGACCGCAGGTGTGGGTGATTACAGACTGGCGCCATCTGGAGGTGGGTGTGGCTGTAGGGGACAAATATTCTTGCGGCAGGTAATTTGTGAACCGGATTCTGATCCAGGGTTATGAATCAGAGCCACAAAATAAATGGGAAAATTTGCTGACACCACGGGACACTTTCCAATATGAGAAACGTCTCATGGAGGAGTGTGTCATGCCCAGCTGAGAGATCTGCTTCCCTAATGCATCCTATTTTCATCATCTTCCTTAAATGTATCATTAAAGGAGAGAGCTGTAGGCATCGGATTCTTCATTTCTATTTCTGTAGTTAAAATATACCTTTCCAGGACTCCCAAGAGGCACTCAAAGTGCATCAAAGAATGTCTGCAAAAATAGCCCTCCGAACAAACCTACGCCGGCCAGAAACCTTTGGCCAACTGTGGCAAAGGATGATATAGGTCTCACTAAATAAAACACAGGTGCTGTGAGTGGCCACCTCAGAAATAAGTAAATGGATCAAGGCTCATTGAGATCTGAGACGCCGTCGACACCCTGGAATGAATGTCTTTGCATTGGGTTGGGTACACAGTGCGTTTTCTTTGACAGGATGGAGCAGAAACATTTTCACCGATTCACATTCCTACGCAGTCACCGCGCATTCTGCAGCAGCGCTGACGCAAAACACAAATATGGCAGCTTCAGAGGACAAGGGATTTGTACGTGCTTGTCTATAATAAACTCTCGTTTGCCTTTGTTTCAGAGATACACGGCTTGATAGAGTAAACATGACAGAATGACGTCACAACGTCGTCGCAGCTTCTAGAAGTCCATCAACGAGGAATCCTACCATCACATTTCTCCTTAATGTAAGAGCTTATGCAATGAATGACATAAGAGGCTGACACTAAAAAGACAGTTGAAAGTGATTATGGTAAAAGTTCAAGTCTGAGTCTTGCAAACTGAGTATGATGTAATGGTTGGTCGCATGTCAGTTATCGGCAAAGGTGGAAAGTTGAGGTCCAGAAAAACAGTGCTCTGCTGGCTGGTTCAAACAAAACCTTGGCCAGGATTTGTACTCTCTGGACCTGAATTTTCCACCACTGCTTATTGGTAACATTAACACAGAAAAACAGCAAGTAACAGCATTAGACAACAAAGACAAGAGGAACAGCAAGAAGCACAGATAATGATATCTCTAAATACCAAAGAAACTTTCATCACAGAAGCAATTTGCAAATGAGTGATGATTAATAAATGCGCAAATGACCAGCAGTTTATTCTATAGCATCATTACATGCTAATATTAGCATCTGCTAGTAGCCGTATGGAATGTCGGTATACCACATCATGTGCATGTGACTGCAGTGCTAATGTTTCTGTGATGTAACAGACGACAGCCCAGGGAAGAAAACGTTGGAGTTGAGTGGCTCTTATTTGAAGTGTGAGAATGGGGGACCCGTACCAGGATAACACGTACCTGCAAGACAGCAGCTATTCCACGTATGGAGGTGGGACGCAGGCTGGCTATGAGTTTCAGGAGGACTATCCACGTCAGGACGAGGACGCTGCCAGCGACGCCACAGAGGGCCGTGATGACGACGACCAGATGTACGAGGGCGAGTACCAGGGCATCCCGCATCCGGACGATGCCAAGGTGGCGCAGCGGGTAGCGCAGGCTAAGGGGCCCAGTGACGAACAAGACACCCTACCTGAGGAGTATGAGAGCATCATAGAGGACTGCGGCCACGGCCGATTTCAGTGGACTCTGTTCGTAGCGGCTGGCCTGGCCCTCATGGCCGACGGGGTCGAGTGCTTCGTGGTGGGCTTTGTGCTGCCAAGTGCTGAGAAAGATATGTGCCTTTCCAACGCCAACAAGGGAATGCTGGGTAAGTGAGGCGGGTTTCCACAGCCACCAGATCAGAAGAGCTTTTGAGATGGTTCACATCTGAAACGGGGCTCAGCTGATGTACCTTTGTACAGGGTAATCCAGTTATGGAGGTGGATTTGGATAAAATTATGAATTAAGCAATGAGGGTAAAATGAAGGTCAGGTTTCTGCCTGCAGTTGAGTTGCTTCAGACACAAGCAACTTTACAGGTCTTCCCTCAAGAAGCCTGATCTTCATGACTCATCTGAATAACACTCTTGTCTGTGACCATAAGTCCTATTGGGAGCTTTAAGTCTTTCAGCAACTAATTCACTTTTGTCTTGTTTGCTAATATTGAACTCCTGAACTTACCTGAGTCTCAGTATCAACTCAATAATAAGTAAGTAAAAGTTATTTATAAAGCACCTTTTGCAGACAAAGTTCAAAAGGCACTGAACAATATGCATACACAACTGTAAAACAGAAATCCAAGCGACATAAATTAGGAATAAAGCCACAGTAAAATGATCTAAAAGCCTGCTTAACAGAAATGTTTTGAGTTGCTTCTGAAATATCTCAGCTGATGGAGCAGGTCTTAGTGATACTGAAAGACTGTTCCATAACCTTGGGGCCACAGACTGAAATGCACGACTCCCACAGATCTTTAATCTGGTCTGAGGAACTGAAAGGAAATATGATTGAGTAGATCTCAAAGTACTAAACAGTCTATCAAGGTGACACTTTAGAAACTCCTTTCAATACAAAATCAAGCACAAAATGAATATATATTTTTTTGTTCGGGGCTTGTTATCACAGCCAATGTTTTATTCTTGGTGGGGCAATTGAATTAAAAAAGCTTTCTTACGCAGCAGGTCCTTCAGCAGATTGTAAATTTTAAAGAGTGCTGTTAAGCTGTGCACTTAACTCTGAAAATCAGCTCCTTCTGGTCCACAGATGTAAACCACACGCGGCCCCAGTGTTTGTGAGCAAGGAGATCCATTAGCGGGCTGTTCCAAGGCACACACACACTTAGGACAGGTTAGAGAGCACAGATCATCTGCACATCATTGTACTGCGAGAAAATGTCAGAGCACCCAAAGCGGACCTGCACATTTAGGGGAGAACCTGCAGACTTCACAGACAGAGTGGGTAGTGGGATCCAAACCCCTTCTTGGCAAGCTCAGTCAACAGAGCTCACTGGCCACTGCTCCAAGCTGTTTAGCAGCAGTGACGAATTTCACAAAAAGACTTGTTCATGTTATACAGCCGACGGGGGGCTCATTTTTGGTGGCTGTATCTGTCACTTCCTTTTTACAATGAGTTATTCATCCAAAACGAGGAATCAGCAGAACACAGTAAACAGGGCATAGCAAAGCTGCTTAACGTCCTTGTGGGTACGCCTATGCACCTGAATGGCCGATCGCGTGTGACTGTGTGCCCCATGATGGACTGGCATCCTGTCCAGACTGCCCCCCCTCCTTGTGCCTTTTGCCTCACACCACCACACAACACTGGATATGCCGTTATGCAAGACGGACGGATAATTCAAAAGAGTCTAGGAGTCTTACGCCTGGCGTTTCAGGCAAACCTGCCACGTCTGAGGGAGAAATAATTGGCCTGATCTTCCCTTGCCCAAGCGTGCGTCACGTGGGCGTTTTGCATGGACACCTGAGTCAGCAGGCCCCACTCGGATCCATAGTTGCCCCCATGACTTTGACTGTAAGATATATGAACCCATCGCTTCCCTTTCAGTCAAGTGACTTTTGTTTCAGCCTGACCTTGGTCAGCCCCCCATCGCTAACCAAAGCACACAGGCATCTATGGAACAACCTTGGAAACATGACAAGACTTCCATCAAATGCATATGAGTTCAGAAAACAGATTAACTGAAAAAGAAAACATTTCTATGAGTTATGTCGTGCGTTTTGCCCTTGAAGGAGATTCACGGCTGTCTTTTAATTGGCCGTTTCGCATCCATACCCCAGCGGAAATGTTTAAACACTGGTTACAAAAAGGTTCCTTTTCAATATTTATGACTCATGGCCATGTGGTGCTTTAAATAGGCTGTTTCCTGTTATTCAGAAATGTGATCTCGCCTTATCATAAAAAACAACACGGTGAGCTGACAGAGTTCGCGACCCCGAGGAGGGTCCTGTGCCCACCTCCGTATGTCACCCCCCGCCGGCTCTGTGTTTCGGTGCCAGGAGTCCTAACATCGGCGCCATCTGGGGTGGCACCACGTCAGAGCATGTGACCTCAGACGTCACTCTGCCATCATCGACACCGAGGGTCAAACCCGATTCAGCTTTAATTAACACATCTGTGGTGCTCAGGGTTACACCGCTCACATTAGAATCTTTAAAACTCTGGTAAACGAACACAGGCATTCGGAACATCATCTCATAAGCTATCTGTTCTCTCTGCTCTCATAAAGGTGGTATCTCTGTAGACAGCTTAGCACAGAGCCACACAGCTGGTAAATCAGAGCGCGTCTAGCAGGAAGGGGGGGCGCGCCTGCTGTGCCTTTTCTTACTCACCTGGCCCCTGCGCTATTTTTAAATATCCGCAGTGTCTGTCAAAAGAAGAAAATGGAGTTTTGCTTCAGAGTCTCGCAGTGTGAATCCGGAAATACATTTTTACGGATGACTCCAGGTGCACAATGGACGTCAGTTCATTATCCCAGCATGGGGATTCATAGGAAAATCTGCACTTTAGCTTTGAAGTAGAATATGACAAATGGTATGATACAAAAATGGTCACATCAATCCATCTTGCAACTGCATCTCTAGGTCAGGACCATAGAGGGGAGGGACTTAAAGCCTATCACAGCCTGGGGTACTGGCTGGACTGGGGACCAGCATATCTCAGGGCACCCAAATCCACACAGTCATGCATTACAGACTCCAATAAGCCTCAGTACATGTCTTTGGAGTGTAGGACTAAACCCCAAACCCACATGCCAACTCCACCCCACACTGAGATCCAAACCCACAACCCTGGAGGTGTGAGGCAACAGCGTCACCCCCTGAAACTCCTAAGGGTGGCACCAAGATGCCAAACAGTATATTATGACAGAAACTAAAAATACAATTTTAGGAAGTATATAGTACTCACACCATCGTTTACATGACAGATTTACCCAAAGATACTTTTTACCCCATTTATGGTAGACAAGAGTTTCAGGTTAAGTGTCTTGTCTAAAGCTGCTGTAGATCCCATCCTGATGGTTAAAATTCCTCTGTCATTCATGTCTATTATTAATAGCACATTTTATAATTGTAATCATTAATAAGTGAATGATTGTAACAGGATTCGTCAATTGTGAATCGAATGTTTGCCCCCAAATCCTGCTTCAGTGGAGTCACAACATGCCCTGCAGATTGTTACCATGTAAGAGTGTGGAAGGTAGCCCATCTGCAGCAGCTCTGGAGCAGGACCATTCATTCATTTATGGTTCTGGATGACCCCAGCTGCTCTTCTTGGATGTTGGAGCATGATGTTCTCCTGATGGTCTCAGTTACATGCATACTGGTGCAGATTGCTCCCCTGTGACCTCCCTCTCGCTCCCTTTCTCAGGTCTGATCGTGTATCTGGGAATGATGGTGGGGGCCTTCGTGTGGGGGGGTCTGGCAGATAAACTGGGCCGCCGCAGGTGCCTGGTCAGCGCACTGAACATGCACTGCGCCTTTGCCTTCCTCTCCTCCTTCGCCCAGGGATACGGCTCGTTCCTCTTCTTCAGACTCTTCTCGGGAATAGGGTGAGGAAACAGGCAGGGAGCGGCCCCTCGTCATGACGACGGGCCGTTTGGGTGTCTAAAAGCGACGTGCCTTGGGAACCAAGCCGCATGTTGGCAGGTGTGATAATGGACTGGCTAGCTGTGCAATTGACCATGCACGTGTGCTTAACTGCGGCAGGCAGGAAGCTGCTGAGAAAAATCTGAATGACTTTGTATGTGATGCCAAGGCTGCGATAGCAATAGGATGAATGTGAGGGTATTCTAGCCAGAAGAATGATCCCCATATGCCTGAGACATCAACAGTCTGTTTGTAGGCGTTAGAGAGTTAGGAGACCCCCATCTGCAGGGGCGTAGGAACCGGGAGGGTTGGGGGAACGTTTACCCCCCAAGATTTCATTTGGCTTCATTCATTGCCCAAATAAACAGCCCTTTGTATTTAAATTTTTATGTCGTGTCCCCCGAATATCAAGCCCTCCCCTATGTTGTTGCCCATCAGTAATTAATGCTGCATCTACAGCAGCTGTCCTTCCTCATAAACAAAATAAAAATAAAAGCATTTTATACGCCTCCTGTGGAATCACCCTCCTGCTATTGGGGGCAAATTCATTGGTAGATTTGAATGATTTCCTGTCAAAGCTGGGTACTGACGTTAAGAGATGAAAATAACTTCTCCACTGTAAAGGATGTAGATGTTTACCGGCTTCCCCCTTCGCTGCAGGATTGGAGGATCCATCCCCATTGTCTTCTCCTACTTCTCAGAGTTCCTCGCCATGGACAAGAGGGGGGAGCACCTGGGCTGGTTGTGCATGTTCTGGATGATGGGGGGCATTTATGCCTCGTTTATGGCCTGGGGCATCATTCCTCACTACGGTAAGGGGAGTGGGGGGTAGCCGAAGGCAGGGAGGTGCGGCAGCTGGACAGATCGGGGGGGAGAGTCAGCTCACCGCCATTATCTGCATTGTTGAAATCCACTCATCCAGATTTCTCAGGAATTAACCCATCTCAGGGCCAGATTTAGTATGTATGACAAATTAGTGTGAGGGTGCAATAAAAAAAGCACCAATGGGAGTGGCCAGTTCTGTGGGTGATCAACTAAAAATACTCAAATTTATGAACACAGACGCAGAAGATTCATTTAAATAATGACTGACCCAATCTACCTGCAATGGCAGCACAAAATAAGACATACCTTTTTCAGCGTTAAATAAAGACACAATTAGCAGTAAATTGCCTGCGGCAAACCTTACTAAATCACGTTGCGTAATTCATTTAAATACTCTCCTCCTGCCAATTTTGCACTTTGAAAGGGAATTCCTGCAAATGCATGTGCAATATGGCCAGTCGCTAAATTAATTGTGTCAGCGCCTCTCCACTGCTGCCTTTTCACTGCACGTGTTTATTAAATCATGACAGTATTATTTTAACGCCAAAAGAGATTTCGTGCCGGTGTTCATAAACTGTCGGTACATCTAGCCCTCAGTGGTTTCTGTTTCATGTTTGCTCGGCCTCATTAACCTTTTCACACAACTTTTTAAGAACTAGAACCTTTTGTCCAGAACCACTGCACTGCAACCACTGCAACTCGGCCTGATTGTAGTTCCTCGGAGGCAGTTCCGGAACCCTTTTTTAGTACCTACTATAGACTACATACTTTTCATTCAAACTATTGGGGATGCACTTACAGCGATAACTTGCTGATCCACAAGCACGGATATCATTAAAAAAGATACTGTAGAAGTAGCAGAGCAAAAATTGAGCGGAATTATTTTTTGCAGCTCAATTTCATTTAGTGCATCAATGATTTTTTTGCTTGCATATGCATATTTATGCACAGGAATGTGTGAATGATAACCAATACACTTTCATCTAATGCCAGCAGTGAAACTTGCCCGCGCTTATTAGTGGGATAACGTTGCATCATTTTTTTATTCTGTGGAAAACAAAAGATCGGTCTGCTGGCCAGATTTAATAAGAATCATAAACATGTTGCGGGTTGTATAAATAAAAAATAAGTAAAAGGCTATGTCCTGTTTTGATCGCGATCGATCCCTGAATAGCTAACATACAACTATAAAAAAACAGCTTATTTACCCTCCATTGTTTTGGGGTGATGGTGCAGTTTCGCATGAAATTACGTGTAAAGTTTAACCTACGAGCTTTTCACATTTCTCACGCTCATTTAGCATAAAGGTTCCAGTTCCTGTTGTGCGGTGTAAAAGCGACACACGAAAGTGGTCAGGAGCTACAGAATTCCCAGGTCCAGACAGCCTCCAGCTTCCAAAACTTTTACGTGAATGTGCCCATTTCCAGCTCCAAGGCTTATAAATGACCCTTGTTCATTTGACCGTATGCCATCCCAGCATGTCACGTTTGTGTCATGTTGACCTCATCGCTGCCTCAGCCGCGACCATCCCTGAAACAGGGACCTCGTTGGATCTGCCCCGTATCCCCCCAGCTTGGCTCGCCGTCTCCCCCCAGGCCACACTGAGCGTGTCTTTTTGCAGGCTGGGGCTTCAGCATGGGAATGGAGTTCCAGTATCACAGCTGGCGGGTTTTTGTGCTGGTGTGCGCCCTGCCCACCCTGCTCTCTCTCACGGGACTGATGTTTATGCCAGAGAGTCCACGCTTTCTTCTGGAGGTAAGATTCGTGACATGATGTCATATTTCCTTTCCAAAAACAGATGGTGAAATTGGCAGGAAATCGTGTTCTCCTTAAATTGCTGAGAGTTTACGCGTAGTATCAACAACACCAAACTCTGTTTTGAATTGAGCTGGCCGTTTTCTCAGAATGGTAAGCATGACGAAGCCTGGATGATCCTGAAGCGGGTCCATGACACCAACTGGCGGGCGAAGGGAGAACCAGAGAGAGTATTCACTGTGAGTACTGCAGGAAAGAACCAGATTCCTTAGCTGCGTACCGACATTCTCGCTGTCTTCTGCTAAATAAACCCCAAATCAACATTGTCTTCATTTTTGGAGAACCATCCCAAGTCCACAGGCATTCGGGTTCCTCTGACCTCACCAACGAGCCTTTGTCTGCGCCTTCTTCACACATAGGTGTCCCAGATAAAGACCGCACGGCAGGAGGGGGAATTCATTGAGATCCAGAGCTCTACAGGCTCTGCCTTTCAGCGCTGGGCCGTTCGATCCAAGGGTTTGACCAAAGAGGTAGACCTAGAGAAGCAGAACGTACCGAAAACATACTTGACAGAACACAGTGATGATGAGCTTCTGTGACATCAACGTCTGTCGTATCTCTGCAGGTTCTACAAAATATCCTGTCCCTGGTGTCTCCTAACCTGAGACACGGCACCTTTTTCATGGCTATTATATGGTTTACCATGGCCTTCAGGTATACAGTTTGACCGTGTCACCTCTGGCGATACAAGTGTGTGAACAGCTCAGTCTGAGAAAGGAGCAGAACAGCTGCTCTGATGAACCAGCCGAGTTATACTTCTACCAATTCGGGGAATCACACTAGGGATTAAGAGCGGGGAACCTGATTTACCGAAGCAGCTAGATAGCCATGTCTGCTGGATGGGCACCACAGCCACACATCTAAAGAACCAGAAGAATGGACTTTGCGCTAATTTCGCATCTGGTTGCTGAGCTGATGTGTTTCTCAATGCCACTGATCATTTTTACAACCAGACATTTTAATGCAACAATACAGCTTGATAGTGCCGCAGGAAGTTAGCTTGTATGTGGCACAAAGTACTCTAACTAATTTTAATGCTGATATGTTTACAAGAACAGTGAAAGTGATTTGATTAAATGCTTTGTTTCAGTTACTATGGGCTGTCGGTGTGGTTCCCAGACATGATCAAGCACCTGCAGAATGAGGAGTATGAGTCCAAAGTAAGGATTTTCCATAAAGAAAGAATCAAGGACTTTGTCTTCAACTTTTCTCTGGAGAATCAAATCCACAAAGATGGAGAATACATCAATGATAAGTATGTCAAACAAAACCTTGAACCTGTAAACATTTCCCATCAATATTGAGCTTTCTCATACTGAAAACCAAGCATAATTACCTTGATCTGAATTACTCTAGCTCCGTTTTATAAATATTTTGTGCTTGTAAATTTGCCAGCTGGAAAAGCAGCAAGATAATCATTCTTATTGTTTCCTCTGTAGCTTCACCAAAATGGAGATGAAGTCCATAAAATTTGAGGATTCACTTTTCGAAAACTGTTACTTTGAGGACATCAAGTCTACTGGGACGTTCTTTGAAAACTGCACCTTCAAATCCACAGTCTTCTACAACACAGGTATAACCTAGAAAGCATCAATTTGAGGAATAGCACACTTTAACAATCTACATAACCAGTGATGAGGCAGTGAAATGTTTCAAACGTGTGTCTGATTTGCAGATTTGTGGATAGAGAAGTTTATTGACTGCAAGATGCAGAATACCACATTTGTGCATTCCAAGAAGGGCTGCCACCTGAATTTTCATGAGGAGAATGACGTCCTGATCTACCTGGTTAGTTTCCTTGGCAGTTTAGCTGTGCTACCTGGAAACATTATCTCAGCCCTCTTCATGGACAAGGTTGGGAGGATCAAGATGATCGGTGAGCAGGAAAGTGCCTTCGAGACACAGTCCTCCTAAAATCCTTGTGATCAATGGCATTCTTGCACGGAAAATTGTTTGCTCTTGGCCCCCTAGGAGGCTCCATGCTCATCTCGGCCGGCTGCACCTTCTTCCTGTTCATGAGCTTCAGCCAAGCTGCCATCATCGCTTGGCAGTGTCTGTTCTGTGGTGTCAGTGTAGCAGCCTGGAACGGCATCGAAGTCATCACTGTGGAGCTGTACCCGGCATCAAAAAGGTAGCACAGGTTACGCAGAATGGCTCAGTCAGAAAAAAGAGGGCTTTATTTGTTAATGAATGTCTGTCAGATATGAAGCTCCACTACTGTAAGTTTTGTTCTTCAAAATCTCCAATCTTCCTTCACAGAACCACGGCGTTTGGGCTTCTGAACGCCCTCTGCAAGTTGGCCGCCATCTTGGGCAGCTCCATCTTTGCCTCGTTCGTGGGTATCACTAAGGTCATCCCTATCTTGTTGTCCTTCAGCGCTCTGCTAGGCGGAGGCTTGCTGGCCCTCAAGTTGCCTGAAACTCGACAGAAGGTCCTCTTGTGAGAATCTGGGCAGGTGAAAAGTCAATAGCTGGTGTATTGTTTCCAAAGGTTTCCAAAGACCACAAGTTGACCAACACATTATGGGGCCCTTGCTTCCATAATATCTGTATGTATATTATATCCTTTTGTGATTCTTCCTCATTTGCCCTTTATCACCAGCCTTTACTTTGGTAAATTTTCTGGTAAAATACAGAAATTTATAAAAGGACAGAACAAACAGATTCAGTGCTTAATGATTGGGTTGCATTAAGTGTTCGGTCCAGCTGAGAAGATGTTCTGTAAGCTCAGTCTTAAGGTACAATATATTTTCAGCACTTCTTCTTATGCTTGTCCAAGGTGCCACCTCAAAGCCAAAGACCCATAGAAATTAGGTACCGATGCTTACTTCCATTTAACGGAAGCAATTTCTTTTAAAAACAAGACGTCTTCAATTCTACAATTTATGACCTCCAGCTTTGGATAAAGAATACTCTTTTAACCGACCGCTCGAGGTAGCCTAGCTCTGCAAATGTACTTAATATACTGACAGTGAAATAGTAACACAATAGAATAATAGAATAAGGTTGTACACTTGACTTTCCCCATTAAATTGACACTGGAAAAATATATAGAATATCTTCTATCGCATGATCTAATGTGGTGCATAAGTGGGATTGCAAATCTTTCCTCGGTCTGGTTCTCTCACCCCTCATCTTGTCCCTCCATCTATGGGTCAGCTGGATTATCAGCAAAACTCATTGTCATTTTTCAGGGCAATCACTGGTGAATTCCTGTAGAGAATGTCTGAATCTCATCATCCTATACTGTCCAGATACCACAGGTCTTTGTAGCGTGTGGTTTAGCCTGGTAGGTGTGTGCAGCCTCCCTTTGAAATGTGAATGCTTAGGTTCTCATCTAGATATTCTCTAAAGAGACATCAATGATGCATCTAGATATTGAGATGTAAACATAGAGAACTAGGGTAAGACTGAGTTGTGTATATGACTACAACTTGAATTATCCATTGTGTTAGAAATTGAGTGTCACCAATATTTAAAGTATCAAACAAAGTATTTGATTTGATAAGCATGTGTGTCATTTCTGTATTATATTTGTATATCCTGTTATATGTAATTAAATAAAAAAGATCAGTACTACATGACGCCAGCGTGACGTTGTTTTGTGGAGGTACATCATTCTCATACTTCATTTCTCAAAGTGTTGAGAAATGTCTTTGTAATACAAGGAGCTGTGGTTTGTGTATCTGGGATATGCTCCAGGTGGCCCTGACTGGTGTGGAAGGTTGGAAGATGGATGGGTGGATGGATAGATGGATGGATTCAAGGTAACGTAGGTTCAAGTGAATCTCATTCCTCCATCATAAAAATCATGCAGCATCAAAAATACAATGAATCCATCCACACTCTAAGTGTCTTTTGAAAACATCAGGATGAGTGTCCTTGACACTGGAATGCAGATCCCCAGTATAAGCCGCATAAATATTATGCTTTTTGAAGTGCAAGGCTTGTTTTGAGGAACCGATATTCTTTTATCAATAACTTATAAAACACACATTTCCGAGTAAAAGACATTTACACAATCAATGATTGGAGTGATAAACAGGGCACTGAAAGCATGGTTTGAAAACAGGAAGGTGGACTTACCGGAAAGTGCCGGATGTGACACTGTCCCATCTTATGGATGCATGCCTGACAGATCTGATAGTTCGTTAGTGTGTAAGAGTACAGCCATGGACCTAATGTCATATGCATATGAAACGTACCCTTATCCTCCACTGGATAACAGCAACAGAAGAGCGAAGAGTGGACAGACTGCATCCCAAACTGAGAGGAGCTCTGGCCTCTTGCTGTTTTACCCTCTGTTTTGTTTTTTTGAATGTTAGAATGAGAATGAGAATTAGCCGAACTTTATTGATCCCCGCCACATCCCGGATACCCAAAGCACATATGAACATACATTTAGTACAAATGACAAGGCGCAAAGACGGCACATATAGTGCAAACGGGTAAAAGTGCAAACAGGTGAAAGAGTATACCGTACACAAACAGAATTCTGGAAGAGAAGAGCGTGGAATATTAATGACATAAATATTAAGGAGTAGATAGATAGATAGACAGATAGATTGATTGATTAGTGGAGGTAATGTACGACTAAAAAGTTCAAACATGAACGTAATAATATTTTTTTCAAAAAAGCATTGGATAAATGTGAGAATGTAAAAAAGAGTTTGCCAAGGAGTAGCTGTAGTAGTGAGCCCTTGTTTCCCAGGCCTACACTTGTGTGATGTGCAGGCTGCCTGGGCACTTGTCTAAACAGCCTCACAGAGAAGTGTGAGGAGTGACGTTTATGCTGGCCGGGGTGTGAAAAGCCTCTGTAATCATTTTACCAGGATCCACACTTTGCAAGGGAATCCCGAATTCTCTACAGCGTGCATGTCCTTGCTTCTTACCGATGAATTATTTCGCTGTATATAAAGCTGAATTATTTCCAGAACTCATTCTGGCTGAGGCTGAAACCAAGCTGCCCTCTTGGGTCCCCAACTTTCAAAGAGAGAATCCGTAAATTTCAGTGCTCAGGATCAGTATGTTCAGTTTCCTCCTGGACATTGCGAGCAACTCAAAGTCAAGGCACTGTGTAGAGAGCATCTTTCACTAATATGCTCTGGGTGTCCTGCAGTTTAGAGTAATTTATATGTTGAAGGCGTTAATGGTCTGTTCAGTCCAAGCCGGTGATGTGGCTGTTTTTACTGACGCTGCAGGTGAAAAATTTCTCGTGGAGATTCTCACGAGAACTCACCCGTCCACTTAACGCATTGTGGGCCGTGCTTTAAGGTAAGGGGAAGACTCCTGGAAGTATTAGCATATATTGAATTTTTAATTTTTAACCAAACAATAAAAGGCAAGTTAGTTAATTGATTAGATATGGAAGCTCTACTGTGCGAGTAGACGTTACCAGGAGAGTACTGGTGCATTAGTAGTTTAGTTACCAAGCAATGCATGTGAGAGATTAGCATAGTGGCTAAGGTCGTGGACTTAGACACTTGTAACCTAAATGTTTCCCATTCAAATCCCATGAAAGCTTCTGCTGCGAAACCACTGTTCAGGCTGCTTAAATTGAACTGCTCTAATAATATTCAGCCTTAGAAATGGTCGAAATTGTAAGTTTTTGGAATATAAGTAGCAGCTGAACAATATAACTACATTATTTATTCCTTAATTACATGGTTTGGCGCATTTATAAAGATCAGGGTAGGGTAATATGTTTGAAGTGAAGACCCTTGACTGAAGAGGAGTTTGTGCAGAGGTCAGAGTGACCTACGAATGTAGCTCTGAACCTTGGGAGACCCTTCCACAAAGAAGTTCACAGGCTGACACGCTTAGGCTCTCAGACAAACAAACAAGCAAGACGTGTGAAGATGGTTCCCATGGAGACACAGGTTCGACTCAGCTTTGCCCCTTGATTGGTGAACAAGATCCCACCCGTTCTTCTTCCCATGGTTTATTCTGGTTGGGGTCACAGGACAGTTGAGAACCCCCGTATGGAAAAGCTTTTTAAAAATAACACGACTTGTGCATTTAACCCAAATCTTATGAGCTCTTTATATGACACTCAAAATAAATATTCAATGCATATTAACTTAATGTGTCATTACTTTATTCATGTAAAATATATATGAAATTAATGTACCGTCCAGCATGTGTCCTACATTCATGTACAATCCATATTAAATTAATCAATCATTAGTCATATTTGTCCTTTATTCGTTTAAAATATATATTAAATAAATATTTTGTCAAACATATAAGTTCTACATTGATGTACAATGCATATTAAATGAATGTTTTTATGTAAAATTCTTTGAATGAACTCATTTAAATCATGGATAGTAGAATGAGTATTTTGGAACTGAAACATCCTTTTTCAGTTGATGCTTTCACTTTGTGTTCTGAGAACATAACATGAATTTTCTCATGTCTAATTAAACAATCTGAATATGGAGAGATCATACGTGTCTGTCATTAGACTAATATAAAAGCAATATACATTTTTATTAAGAAACAACAAACAATAAACGTGTATTTCCTACTACAGCCATATGTTATCACATATGGTAAAATGTAAAGTTCACGTAAAAGTTTTATATTTTTCCCACATGCCGAGTGTGTTTTTGGTATGAATGTGGCCATAATCATGCAAGAAAAAACACTGACTTGTAGTGAACATAAAAAAAACATTACACATTGTCATAGATAACTGAAAAACGAAAAATGCTTGATAGCTTTACAATACAAAACTGACAATGGACCCTTTAAAAGTGACCCATTGATCAATGTTTTCAATAACAGATAAATCAAGCCATGATTAAAAGATAAATATTTGAACAAGCTCACATTAAATTATCCAACATTTAATACTAGCATTTTTCAGAAGATTTCTGAGGTAATATACTGTGCTATTATCATATGCTGTTATCATGAGCATCGACAACATGGAGGTAAATGGGAGAAGAGAGAGATCACATGGAACCATCTGACAGCAAAATAAGACTCCATTCGTACCAGTAGCTGATCCGTAGGTCAGAAGCGGCCTTCGGGAGGTCAGCTACTGTGAGCCATGAGGCTATCGGGTTACTTTCTCATAGTCGAGGTGTGACTTGTCACCTCTAATGACCCAAATTAAAGGCATGGCCATGGTGACACACAGGGCTGAGCTATAAGTGCGAACTAATAATGTCTTTCACACATGATGCGTAATCGGGTTGATCCCAAGTATTACACAAAACAAGACTTTACCAGCGGCGTCATACCATTCAAATGCCAGCTACAAGAGATAATCTGGTTTATAAAGTACTATTTAGAAATCTTAGTTTTTTTTACAGATTAAGACACCAAGTAAATGTATTAGTCTTGCAAAAGGGTGACCTGAAGAGTATCCTGTAGGATTAAAACAAGTGATAGTCCTTTTCTATAAATCCAGCCACCTTTTTTTTGCATGGAAGAAAATTAGCAATTACGTTATTGCTGCTAAGCAACTACTTGGTTTTAAATAGTTTTCATATATAAACAATTGAATTACTTAATTATGCACAAACTAAAATCTTCCTGGGACACCGGATAAATGGCTGAGTCCTGTGCTTAGACCCCAAGCGTCGCCCTCAAATGTATATATGCGTATGGTGTGTGTGTGTGTGTGTCTGTGTTGATTTGTCATTATAAAACATGTTTCAAATTTCAAATACTTTTTTCTCATACTGGTCACAAGGTTTGTATATGAATGCAGAAAGAAGACTTAAAGTACAACAAGACTTATTAAATTCTCAATGGTCAGTGAAGCAAAATTCTAAAATAGCAGAACCAGCAATTGGGGGAAAAAAAAAAGTTTATTGTCTTGGACAGGGTTGAAAATTCACACCTCTGGCCTGAGCTCTAGCCTTTCCCAGGCATTCGGCAGCCCCTGTGAGGTCCTGCAGAGGTGACATTCGGTACCTCCCAGGCCCAGATAAAAAGCTCCTCTGACCAACACTGGCAAACCCTCGCATTTCTGAAAGTGAGACTTCAGGGGTAACATGGACGCCTCCGCTGCTCTGATGAACTCCTGCGCACCGGACCAGTGGTCCCACCGGAGCTCGGACTCTGAGTTTTACAGCATGTCCTCTCCAGAGACCATCTCCCCAGCCTCCTCTATGGACCTCAGCTTCTCGTCATGGTGCAGGACCCCAAGTTCGGTCAAGGCAGCCTGCCCGATGGATTTTGTGGGAGACGATGTTCTCAGTTCCTCATCTGCTTGCAGAGGAGTGAAGGTGGGACGGACGAGATCGAAGAACCCCAGCAAGCAGAGGCAGCTAGCCAGCGAGAAGGAGAAGCTGAGAATGAGAGATCTGACCAAGGCCCTCCACCACCTCCGGACCTACCTCCCTCCCTCAGTGGCCCCGGCTGGACAGACCCTAACTAAAATCGAGACTTTGCGCCTCACCATCCGCTACATCTCTCACCTGATGGAGCAGCTGGGCCTGAGCGAGGAGACCCTGTCACAGGGCAAAAAGAACAGCTGCTCAGTGCAGGAGAACTCCCTGGAGGTGTACCAGAGGTACTGCCAAAATGACTCCATGCTTGGGTACTTGGACCAAGGGCAGGGGTGGCACCCAGGCACCGATCATTACGAGGGCACACTATCCGTGAAGCAGCCCACGCAGAACATACAGCTGGACTACAGCTTGTTCAGCACCTCACTGAGGCCACCTGCGCAAGATGTTCTCATCAACTCGAGCACTGAGTCACCTCAGCCTGCAGTGAGCACACAGCCATCACAGGTATGCACCGTTCCTGTTAATAAGAATCACATGCACTTCTCAGCTCTGTGGCTCCACAACATCACCAGCAAAACCTTTTCCTTAGTACTATCATTTCTTCTTAGAAATAAATCACTTTATGATATTTTCTGTCAGCTGGTGCATCCAACTCCATTTCTGGAGCTGTTTACAAGAAAAAATAACATGTCCCTGTTTTTCTTGCATTTTAGGTATACAGAAAGTCCATATATGGTCAGGCTGTTGCAGCCGACTTCTGGATTTGAAAACATGTATCAGGAAGAAAGCGGGACGAATCAACCCAATGAGATCCACCATAATCGTTACACTCGCACATAGTGCTTATCCATACGTTTTGTATTATTGCAAAAATATTTATTTAAATAAGAAATAATATATTTTGTACTAATGCTTATGTTTTAAATATATATATTATTTGTATTTATTATTAAACCATTTTTCTATATACCCTTTCCATTGTGTTGACATTATGAATAGGAAAATTACAAAGCACTTTGGCTAAGAACACCATACTTTTTCCAGTCAACTAAAAATCATGTTTAAGATGTAAAAATAAATATGGATGCTGGCAATTCACATAAATCTGACCACAATGCCTGCTTGTAGACTGCAAAAAGCTCCTGGTCACACACATATAAACATATCCAAACGCTGCTTTCCTTAGCAGTGTTATCTGTTATCTTATGTATGCTAAATAACTTAGCACCAGTATGCTAATACACTAGTGGGAATCCCCGTGGTGAATCAATACACAGGATAGCCTCACACAAAACATTTTAATACAAAATCAAAGACAGAACACTTAAAACCGGGTAGATAAATAAAAACCAGACTAACCAGCTAGCTAAATTTTCATGGTGAATTCCTCATGGTATTTTACGCAACTATATTCTTTTGAATATAGCAGTTGTTGCTGCAAGTATAAAGAGAAATAAAGTATTCATAAATCAGAAACACACAGCACAAGAAATTAAACATTTTCATCTGTTTTTGCAAAATTCATGGCAGAATAGAATAATGTGTTTAAGTTTGCCTGATATTAGTAATTGTCAACACCAAGGTTCACTCTGAGCCCAGGTTAGGCGTTATCTTGGCCTCAGTCCCACAGGAAAGATGAAGCACAGCTTCATTAAGCGGGGAAGGGGACTCCTTCACACCTCGCTGTCTCGTGGAAATCCCGTTAACGAAGTCAGGCTCACGTTGGGGAGCAGCGGCGGATGGGAACCGGCGGATTTAAGAGGAGAACTTGTTTATGGCCACTGCTGTGTGTTTGATGTGTAAATGAAAACCTCAATACGCAAAATTAAAGCTGACTTTGGCACATTTACAAAAATGAAGTGCTTGTTTAGAGGAAGCAGGCATGGTAAAACAGTTCGCGTCAGTCTGGTAATTAATCCTTTACCACCTACGTGCAAAGAAAAGGGATTTAAAAAAGAAACTAAATTACAAGGAAAAGAATCAGGGTTGGCTGTCATTCAGAAAGTAATACAAATTTAACACAATTTATATACAGTAAAGTGTAATGAAGTTTTTAACAGCTAGTAAAATATATTTTACACCGTCTAAATACTTAAACCCATAAAATAATGAGTCAACATATAAAATTTACTTTATATAACTAATGGCACAATCATTTAATATGGACTGTACATCCAATTCAATTCAATTTATTTTTATATATCGCTTTTCAGTCACCCCAGGCACTTTACATGGGTGTGTTGTAACACATTACTACATCATTAAGACTGAACAGTACAAAAACAGGGAAAAGGAAAGACAGAGAAATGAAATGAAAGAAAGAAAGAAAGAAAGAAAGAATGTAATGACACACCTGGTTAATAATGGGCTGTATATTTATTTTGAGTGTTATTTAAGGACTTTATATAATATGGGTAAAATGTATTAGGCCCATATATGATTTAAAAATAAATCCACATGGGAATAATCATGATTGCTGTTTAAAATAAAGCCCCACAATGACTCTTTCCAACATAAGGGGTTAGAAGATAGATAGATGGATGGATGGATGGATGGATGGATGGATGGATGGATGGATGGAAAAAACAGAAGCACACTCAGTCTGTTTTGAACTGAATTACGTAGAAAAGGCTTTCACAGTCACATGACCATCTTAAATTGAGTTGCTCCATGTCTACCTGTCCGTCTGATGGCTGCAGGTCAAAGGTCAAAGGTCACCATGAAAATGATAACATTTCATATTCCTGTGAATCACAGCATCAGTTAAGACATTAGATAACAATAACAGCAGCAACAAAAATTGATGTATACATTAAATCATGTCCCAAACTCACACACAAGTTCTACGGATGAAGAGCTCTGTAGAGATGCCCAGTCATGGTGAATTACATGCTTATTGCAGCAGAAAAACGCTCCATGCGGGCCCCACTTCACACAGTTTAAAAGCTCGGGTCAAATATTAACACTTTCTTACGTGGGAACAGGGCTTAATAGCTGATGCCACATCAACAGTGTGTGTCTGTGTGTGGGGGGGTCTCTTTTTTTTTTACCTTATGGGGACCAGTTTCCTGTTCCCCAAATGGGAAAACTCTCTAACTATTCTATAAAAATTCATGATTGCAATGAAAAAACTAAAAATGCAAAAACTCTTGTATTTTGTTTGGTTACTTATGGTTCTGGTTGGCGCCGGGTGGGGGGGTTTTCCCAAAGAAAATGAATGAGCGGTCCCCAAAAAGATATGATCACATGACTGTGTGTGTGTGTGTGTATGTGTGTGTGTGTGAGAGAGAGAGAGAGAGAGAGAGAGAGAGAGAGAGAGCAAGCAAGGAAAACTGATCACAGTGTTATGTTCTGTCACCTTGTGCTGAGAAACAGTTTTTTTCTTATCCAGTCCCATGTTGCACCCCCACTCTGTTTATTAGAGTAAACTCTGGTCTGTTTCTTCAAAGCTTCAATCACTTGGATAATTTTCTGGAAGCCAGTCTGCTTCCAGAAACCGCATAGCAGGAAATCCCAAAAGCAGCTGGGTCACGCCGATCGCTGACAGAATCAGCATCTCCAAACACGGATTGATTCCACATGGCTGCTGGTCTGATTTAAATATTTACTTGGCGAAGTAGTGATTTTCATTATGCGTAAGTATTGTTTTCATTTAAAATAGTCGTAATTATACATGTCTAACAGTCAAGACTGATATCCTTCATGTTGGCTGGTCTTAATGAAAAAGTCTCGATTTCACTACCTATGAGTTTCACCAGAAACCTGAGTCATAGACTGAAATACCCTCAAAATGTAAAAAAAACAAAATGAAAACAAACATAATTCCTAGAACTATTCTGGAAGGAACATTTTTACCTATTTTTGTTTGTGGCAGATATTGTCTTGAATTTCTTCTGTTGTTTTAATAATTGAAAACAAACTGTGAAACAAAATGTCATTCCCCAACTTTTCTGTACACTGAAATATTCTTGTATATTTCTATAGAGGTATAATAAAAGGTAACACTCTCCCACTCACACTGGGACTGTAAGCCCCTTCTTCCTCTTCTCCTGCTGCTTCCAGTAACACCTCACACCTGTGTCTAGTGGGGGGGGGGGTTCTTTCCCAGAGACCCCCTGCTCTGGTGTGAGCGCTCTTTTGGGACTTTAAAGGCTAGAATTGGCCCTGCTGAGGTGTCACATCACACCTCTCCTTCCAGGATAAATTCTGGAGGGCCTGGTCATCCTCAGACTCATCTGCAGCGACAGGCACAAGGAGGAACCTCTTCACCATGAATGTCACCTTTCCACATCTCCTTTCCCAGGGCGACCTGTCCTCCGACTGCCATTCTCTCCTATGGCAGACATGCGATAGCCCAGATGTTGGGTACCACAGCACTAGCGGCAGCCTCTCGCCAGCCTCTTCCACTGATTCGGGCTGCTTCTCCCCTCCAGGTCTCCAGTGGGGAGCTGGTCCAGAGGCCTCTGTCTGTTCTGTCACCAGCTACATCATCCAAGACAAGAAGCCATCACCAACCTCAGAGAAGAGTTCCAGATCTAGGTATCCAGGGAAGAAACGCCAGAGCGCCAGTGAGAGAGAAAAGCTAAGGATGAGGAACCTAAGCAAAGCGCTCCACCACCTCCGGACCTACCTCCCTCCTTCGGTGGCCCCGGCTGGACAGACCCTAACTAAAATCGAGACCTTGCGCCTCACCATCCACTACATCTCTCACCTGACGGAGCAGCTGGGTCTCAGCGAGGAGATTCCGTCCCAAGGAAGCCGTTCTCATATGTCTTCTTCGCTTGCCCTACATTGGGATGAGACCCAGTACCTTCCCCAAGACGGGGCAGCGATTTCTCCCCAGCACAGCCTGTCTCCCTCCACTGATCGCTTCTCCAGTCGTCTGCTGACCTACCAGGTATGTTCGAGCATTTTACTGACGAATGAAATCGATTAATTATGTCCACAAAGTTTCTTTTAATCCACTGTCTGCAGTTTTCATTTCACATGCTCCTCATATACTGATTCACTTAAAGAACATTCCAGCAGCAGTAACTTTAAATTCTTGTAGAAATGGAAAAGCTGGTGAAGAATTGCCAGTCAACTAACTTCTTTGTTTATTTTTTTGTTTTACAGAATACCAATGGCATGTCCTGTCACACGCTATCCAAGGAGAACCGGGTCCCAGACAAACACAACTTTTCATTTGGACTTTTCTGAGCAAAGGAACAAGGAACACATCTTGTCAGAAGGATTTTGTACATAGAGTATGTAAATCATATATTGATGAGTCAATTCGTCTTTGTAAATAGCAATATACCATTATTTATTAAAAAAAAACAAAACTTTTTTGTGTTCTTCTCTGTTGTAAAACACTACATAGGGTAATTCTAGCTGTGCAGGGTACAATCTGGCCATGCAATGCAGGGCTTATTTTCATACACATTCCAACATGAATTATCATTTAAGCAAAATGGTTTGTCCCTCTGAACGAGGGCTTTGTGCACTTTGCCAAACCTATGTTTAGAGATAGAACTCAAAACTTACAAGCTCATATTTTATCTGACTTTAGTAAATAGAAGGGGCCGGTTAGTACGTCTGCATTCACCTCAGACCTCACTAAACTGTAACCAAATCAGCACAGTTTGGGGGCCTGGAATGTCCAGGGATCCTAATTCTGAGACCCCAGAGTCTGTTAAATGTAGGGAGGGGGGGCTTATCCAAGGTGATACAAACCAATATCTCCTGCCACCTTCTGGCTGCCTTGAGATGTTCTCCAAATATTTAATCCGTCATTTTAGCATTGTGCTGTTATACGGGTCTTACATTCATTTTACAGGACTTAGGTCATTTGTGGACTACACAATAAAATGTATCCACTGAATCAAGTCACATGAGTGAAAACGGAAACCTTTCAAGGTTTATAAGCATTGATTTAATATGAAAACCTAATATAAGCTATATCTGTTCGTGAGTGAGAAGGATGATTTGTCAGTAACTTTTAACCAATCAGGGACCAATTTTAAGAGCTTCAACTGCCAATCACTGGGCGCAAGCCAAAGGGTTGTACGTGGATGGATGGAATGTGCCTGTGAGTCTATTTCTGATTTCATTTACATTACTATGACAGGTAAAGTTACTTCAGATGACTGATATGTCTTCATTTACTTTTTCTTACGTAGACGTCAGATACAGGCAGTCCACGGATTAAGCACGTCCAATTACAGACTCATACTTACGAACGGACTGCCATAAAGCCTATTGCATTAAAAAATTGAGTTAAATACAATGCTTCGTAATAATGACCGCATGCACTACTTTGTGATGCTCGTGAAAACATAGAATGGCTTCAGCAGTTCATTGGCTCGAGGTACCGTATGAGGTTACTTTTATCACCATGTATCATTAACATTCGACTTACCTACAAATTCAGCTTAATGACAGCCTTAAGAAACAGATCCCGTTCGTATCCTGGGGTCTGCCTGTAGTATTACAATAGATTTATATTACATCGTGGTGGTTTGTTGGCTCAATAGGCAGCAGCATGGTCCTGCCCCCCTGGGTTGAAGGCCAGGGTTTGCATGTTCTCCTCGTGTTATTATCATGTGGGCTATGATCAAGCATCAGACTTGGAGAGTCTCACCATAGCACTGGACTAGAACCATGGATCTTTTTTTTTTTATCTGTTTTATCCCTGTAATGGACAAGTACTTGTTCAGATGCAAAGACTGGTGTTTTGAATAGTTTTTCATTACAAAACACAGCAACCCAAATTCTGTCTTTATAAAAATATCATAAAAGCAAATGTTGCATTGTCATATTTACAATAAGGGCATGTGAATACAAACAGTAAAAACAGGTCATTCAAGATTTAGGGAAATGCACAGAAGCAATGCATGAATATAATAAGAATCAACACAAACACATTAGTCAATTCCAGGAGATTATAGAGTACAGTTTAAAAATGTGGAACGAAATCATCCATATTAATAATAACACATTGTACCAATATATACTGTAATCAAATTAACATTTCACCCAACATTTTTTGTACTGTAAACACCCATTAAGCACATATTTCCTTTTCTAACCCTTCTGTGAACTTTCCTTCTTTAGAAACTGCATGACTTCAGCCTTATTCTTGGCCAGCCATTTGATGTTGGCCTTTATCTTCTCCATGGCTTGCTCCAAAGCCAGGCTGCCTGAACCAAAACCGGTCTTGGACTTCTCCTCCTTGAACTTCTGAAGCTGTAGCAGAAACACGGGGCAAGCAAACATTCCATGACCTACATTTGTTTGAGTGTGTTTCTGCCTGATGGTGGATCAGATGCACAAACATCGCCGTGGGAGCAGCACCACATGAACCAATATGGGAGTTTGACTGTCGAGAGGGTAAACAATAGAGACTGCTCTGGAAAAAGTCCAGCTGATCGAAGCTGGTAGAATGAGGCGCAGCCAGTGGCAGCGACACTGGTATTTTGATGCTTGATCACATTCTCCTCAAGACACAAAAACTCAACTGGGAGATGCTTACCTGCTTGAGGTCAGAGTCAGTTGAAAGCCTTTGTGTTACTCCATTTATCAGATATGAAAATGAAGACACCCCACCAAACCTAAAGGACCAGTGAGAAGCATTTGTCATTATGTCTATAAGAAAATATAACATTATCTACACAATCTATCCATTTTCCATACCCACATTTGCCATGCAGGGTCACGTGGGTCTGGACCCTATCCCAGAGGCTATGGGCGCAAGGTGGCGAATAACCAAGCACGGGGCCCCAACATATTGCAGATTTAACATTATTTTAACATAATAGGTAAAATGATTTATTGAAGTCTAAGGGAAACTACTTAATGCTTTTAAATGAAATGAAAATGCATAATCTCACTGCTGGATGTTGGGAGTCTGTTGTATCAGGCCCAACTCACTCTGCAAAGATACGGTCCCAATTTCCCTTCACGAAGTCCCAGGCTAATTTAGAGCCTTCAACATTGCTGGCTATGTACACAATCGTAGAGATTGTATCCTGCTTCCGGATTTTATTTGCATCCAGGGCGTAGTCCAAGTATCTAGATTTCACAAAAAGATAATCATGTATCATATAATCCAAAACAAATACAGTGTCCTCTACTTTAACTTTCACAAGCTCACCGGATGAGTGACAAAGTAAAATATGATGCATTACAACCTGAGGACGAAGTGCCCACTGACCGTACAACCAGAACGAAATCCCACCTTTTTAACAGTGTCTGATTCTTGGTACAGGAAAGTGAAAATCTCAGCTTGTCAGCTTCAGCAGCGACGGAGGCCTCTTGAAACATCTTCCACCCAAAATCCCACTCCTGCGTCCCTCCTGCCTCAATCGCACTACAGTATACCGCCCCCCTTAAGTTTGAATGAATTCTGGAGAATCAAAGAGAATCAGGTATTATATTTGGAGACACACAGAGCCAGGAAGTACTGCAGATCTAGACCAGAGACACCCAGGATGCACTGAACTCACTGGTTTTTCTGTGGGGTCTGCATCCATCTCTTAAACCAGTCTTTAGTCAACTTCTGGCAGTCCTGAAGTCCTAATCGACATGCTCGTCTGATGGCAATGACCTGAAGGTACCTAGAAATGTGACAGAACAAAGACATAGCTGAGGTTGAAGCCTGTCACTGCTGCTGGCAACAATGCTCAGTAGTTACTCTGAAAAGCATCAACAACAGGTTCACTGCATGCTCCATCAAGGCTACCTTTACCCCTGGTTTAGCACAGAATGTAGATTTCCTTACTGATCAGTGTGACCAGCAGGCACTTGTGTCCAATTTTTAGTAATGTTCTTCAGGTAGGCAAAAAGAGGATTCACCAGTTTCCTCAGGTATTCCTACGAGGAAGAATCATTTTATTGATTATTTTGGTCTTTCAATCATCTTCCTAGCTAGTATGCTTCATAATCAATCAGATATTGCAGCAAACGTTATATGTCACGTTTTCCCCACTGAACTGGACTTCCCCGGAGAATCAGAAAGAGAAAATCTGCCTGAAAAACTAGCAACACTGGAATAACAATACAAAACAATGGCTTGTGAAATTTGACATGAACAAACCTTTAATGGTGTGTAATCCTTACTGCCATCAAACATGAGGATGACATAATCCAGATTATTAATGGCTGATGCCCATGGGATATACTCTCTTTCTTTTGAAAGGTACTTGGTTATCCTCAAAGCCAGGGTCGTACTCAGCATTTTTGCCCTTGGAATGCATCAAAAAAAATGAGAACACACATTGAAGACAGAAAAGAATAAAATATAACATGGATAGATATATAAAATGTACTGTACGTATCAATAAAGAGTATATATTTTAAAATCACCGTGCAAGATTGAAAACATCATCCAGAATCTGGGCCCTGTTGATGGGTGGAATGACCTGTGAAAACACTCTCCTTAATTTGTGATTGAATGGTAGCAGGTATAATCTTCTTATGCATCATTGCGATCACTTTTACATGTATTCTATTTCCTTAATACACAAAAGAGGAAGTGTTCACCTTATGGTTGCTAATAAGCTGGGTGAGAAGTTGTTCCCAGTTATCAGTGTCATAGTTAACCCGGAAGTATCCAGTCATATCAACATTGGCCAGGAGCCAACCGGTGTTCATTTTCATTGCTTTGTGGGTATCTGTAAGATTATATATAACAAATTCATTTGTTTCACAAACATTTGAAAATATATTGATAAAGCAAAAAGCATTCATTTGTTTAGTTTAGTACCAGTTGCCTTTAGAAGCCAGAATCTGTTCACCACCCGTGAGCTGTTCATCCAATGTATAGGAACAAACCACTCATACCTGGTGTGAAACACAAGGACAGTTAGGACAAACTTCATCTTGCAGTTTAGTCGGGTTAAACTAATGTTCATCCTGACTATCTCATGCAGTCTTTTTGGGCAATACTTGGACGTACTTGAACTCTGATGGTCGGTCAACCTTAGAATCAGGGTCCAGGAGAAAATGCTGCTGGAGTACAGCTCCGGTGCGAGTGTTGATGGTGACCACAGGATAGCCCATCTGCAGAACCCATCGGTTCATGATCTCAGTCACTTTATGAGGTATGGTGATATTAGGGCTCTGATCTACTGCCTAACATCGAAAAAAATGCAGATAAGCAATCACAATTCTGCAAAGAAATTTTACAACACGGACTGAGATGAGCAGATTCATCTTTGCATAATACTAAACTGTAGCACAAAGTACAAGTGTAATAAAATACATCAGCAATTACACTGGCTTCCCTTTACTGCCTGAATTCAAAGAAATCCATAGAAAGAACTCAATGGACTCACCCCTTCTTAATTTTCTGAGCTTCATCTTTGTATACTAAACTGTTTACTTAGATCCTCTGTCTCCAGTCTACTTTCATTTCCCCACAGAAAAATTATTACTATGGGCGACAGATCATTTAGTGCCACAGCCTTCAAACATAGAGATACTCAATCTCAGCACCTCTGTGACTATATGAGCCTTTTAAACTTGAATAGTTATCCATCTATTCCAGGAGCACCTCAACAACGTCATGCAACCACTGACCACCTCTATCTTCACCTGCCCCTTGATTGTGGTCTCTTGTCCATATTTGATGCCTATGGTTCACTGGAACCCAGTCCTCACGATGTTTTGATTTGAATAGCTCTTCTGTTTGGATCTTGCAATATATTAGACAGCTCTAGCTCCAGTGCTAGCTTTCATTTGTTACTAGTCTCTCATTGGAAGCTCAGCCTGTGGACATTTGCACCCGAGTTGGCTTCTTGAAAGCCGTATGTTTATGATGTATACTATGTACTTCACTTGTACGTTACATTGCAAAAAGAGTTCGGACTGCTTTATGATCTTTGGAATAAAGTTTGCATTCTTTGCATTTATGCAACGTGACCTTGGATCTGACAATGGTCTTATATCAGGCTTGGACAAAACAAGAAAAATAAGAACAAACGAAAAGTAACCACAAAGTGACACACTAGGGAACAGAGCAAAACTGGGAACAAGTCTATGAAACAACCACAGCAGCAAACACACAGTAACAACTATAATGAGTGACTGAAGAAATGAACAAAAGCAGGCATGTAAATACACTATTAACAAGGCCTAACAAGGGGCAGGTGTGGGCTATAATGAACTAGGGGCAACAAGAAGCAGGTGAGATCAATTAACAGATACAGCAGGTAAAGGGAAACTAAAACAAGGAAAACTGAACGTAATGCAACCAGGGAGCAGGAAGCAAACACAAGGGACTGTAACCATAACACAAACACGTAATAAACCAAGAGAACATAAAAGGACAAATGTTGCACACAAAAAAATAACTAGCTGGGGCTGGCCTCAGGTCAGACTTGAGTCTGGATGATTACCGATGGCTTAGCCCATTAAACCACACAGCAGCCCAAAGAGTACGGAAATGCACAAGAGATTTAGGGGCTACAAGACAGGAGGGAACAGGATGGCCAGCGACACCTGCTGGCCAAATGGGGACAAGACACATGAGACAAGGTCAAACAAGCACTGATCCGGACATGTAACAATTTTATTACCTTGTAAATAGTTTGCAAACGCAACACTTTTGAGGTAGCTAATTTTAGGTTTACAATGGAATAATATAGATTCGCCGTAAGATTTCTTGCGTGAGCGTGAGAGTCTGAAAGTGTGAGTGTCTTGCCAGATGTGTGAGAGTTATATAAAGAAAACATTATCATTATTATTATTATTATTGTTGTCGTGACAATAACGGCAGATATAAAGTGAAAACGCATTAATAATCATGCTGTCACATAGTCTATATCACCAACCAGAGAAAGAAATACGATGTTGAGTATTTTAATACTGTAACTTACTCTTTGAAGATGATTCCAGAGATCCGAAGCTACTGTATTTTTAAATGCAAATTCGCTCAGGTAAGTCTGGGGAGAGATTCGGTTTCTTTTAGCTTATACACAAATATTTTGGTTTAATTAAACTGTCCCAAAATATATGCTGCCTGAGGCTTTTATGTGCCTCATCCCAAGTTAGACAGCCGTCCGGCAGCTTTTTCTATGTGTTTGTGGACTTACGTGGAGTCCTTTGACAAAGACTGACTCGGTGAGGAATGTCGAGAGCATTCTCAACACTGCAGCACCCTAGTGAAAAAGAAACACTAATTATAAAAAGGCCACTAATTACTAACATACTGTAAGTGCCGTTGCATAAATGTACATTGTCGTGACGCTAACTGATAATTGATCTCATGAAACAAACAGACAGATAAATAGAAAAATAAATGGATTAAATGGAATAAATGGATAAAGTTAAAATTAAAGTTTGTGATTTGATGTATAGTAAACTAATTTGTTGTAGTTAAAATATATATTACGAGAACATGCTGTTGCATTCAGCAGAACTAACAGAACTGAGGTTGTTCATGGTGGACCGCAGGTGAGTAGACATCTCTCATGGGGCTACGCTCTCTTGCATTAAAAAACATAATTATTGATGCCTGAAGGCAAAGCAAACAGTTAAAGAGACAATCAAAAGGATCTTAGGGACTCAAGAACTTCTTTCATGACAAGTGGCCAATGAAGTATTGTTTTATGTATAACATGCCTTTGTTTTGTGTTCATGTGATGTGCCGTTTGTGTTTGCATCTGTTTGTTTCATGTTATGTACTATATAATTTATCGATGTATTTTTGTACCATGTTCATTCACAAATATAGTTCTCATGGCGTGACTAAGATTTGTACATCAGGGAAACAAGACATGCCCCATCTATAAATACCTGTATCAAAGAATCAACCTGCGTATCTGTGTTATTGTGAAGAGAGCTACATCTAAAGTCACCCGCTCCCCCCTCATCTCCAAACACCCACTGGCCTTCAGCTTCCCCAGGAGGCTGTAGAAACCTTGAACTGCTCACCTTGCTGTAGGAAATGGCATTAAACATCTGGCTGATTTCCTCAGGTTTGTTGATGCTCTCAGCTTTGGATGAGAGTGGGTGAGAAGACACCAAGGAATCAAAAGCAAACGCCTTGTGCACATCATATAGAACGATCAGATCTTTCTGTGGAGGACCAGCATACCTTCAGTAAGCTCCAGTATCATTCTGCTCTCACCACAAACATTCTGTAATAGACTTTGTCAGTGGGTTTTAGGGAACAAGATCTGGAATTAAAGGCTGTTCCCCAGGATTTCCTCAGTAGCAGGAATGCTAATATTAAAATTTGAATTTTTCACATTTAGTGTAAAGCAATACTCTAATACATGAAAATGCTTTATCTATTGATTTAAGATTTAATAAGTCTTTTTGTATCACTGGCAACATTCTTGTTAATGTTCATGTTTGTATCGTTGACACTCCGACTTAATAAATGGACTCTTACGATGTTCCAGGTAGGGGCGGCATAATCGACGCCAAGATATGAAACATAGGTTGCAAATCCTTCATTAAGCCATAGGTCATTCCACCATTTCAGTGTCACGAGGTTTCCAAACCACTAAGAAGGAGGCAAATTTGGTAATTAGACTAAGAATATAATAAGTTACAAAAAGTAACAAAGTTTATTGCATCATCGACAAACCATGTGTGCTAATTCGTGGGCAATCACTGTTGCTACTCTCTCTTTGTTTCCATTGGAGGATATGGCAGGGTCATAGAGCAGAGACGATTCTCTGTAAGTGATAAGACCCCAGTTCTCCATGGCTCCAGCCTGGAAGTCAGGCAAAGCCACCTGATCTGTTAGCAACAAAAACACATAATTAATGATGTTGCATCCACTGTGAATCCGCTATCAAAGGATTCATAACAAAGACATTCTCCCTTTCATCACTTTGAGAACTTAATAGGACTCAGCCCTTGAAAGTAAGTTTTTCCATTAAGGTTTGAATGTAGTGTGATGATTGTATCATACTTCTTCTTACAGTTTGTTGTAGAGACATTTTTTTTTTCTGCGTTTCATAATCCAGTGACACCTGGTATTTTTTTAACCAAAGTATATGCTTGTAAAGTGTAACATTTTAAAGACCTACCTGATTTGGAGAGAGGGTAGGGAGACTTGTAGTAATCCACAAAGAACCGCAAAATTTGTCCTGTCACGTTGAGAGCGTAGTGTCCCTGCATTCTGGAAATGGCTTTCCGACGAGCCCAAATTCGAATCTGAACGAGCAAGTACACAAAAAAATGTGACATCAGTTCACTGACTTGATGGTGCATTGGAGCAGAAACTGTATTTCAGCTCAATCAGACCAGAAAATGGACTAAACGTTAGGATGGTAGGATGTAATCATTGAAGAGTTTACCAAGGCATTGTCTTTTTCGGCAGATGAGATATAGGTGAAGTCACTGACAATAAAAGCTAACAGGTAGGTGGACATTTTTGGTGTGGGCTCAAATGTGGTCTTGGTTACAGTCTCGTTGTTAATTGTCATGTTCACGGATTCTGGAAGAGAGAAAGAAAAATACCATAAACAGACAGCTCCCTTCTGTGCATTTCCAGTTTGACCTTTTAGTGGAAACATAGATGGGCTCGTCATTGCGTATTGCCATCAGGAGATACCCTCCAGCAGAAGACCTCAGGTCAGCGTCCACTAACCAATGTCCATGCCATTTGATAGGGCCACAGTCCCACGGTCATGGATGATGGTGATGTAGAAGATGGCTTTCATAGCGGGCTCGTCGAAACAAGGAAAAGCCTTTCTGGCATATGTGGCCTGCATCTGGGTGGTAGCAACAATTCTAGGTGAGAGTGAGACAGCATTCATGACCAAATGTGTGTTGAATAGGGCTGCACCATATTGGAAATTTTCAGGTATCGCAATGTGATTTTTTTTCTGATAAATATTGCAATATTAGTGAAATAGGAGATGAAAATTAATTTCTTACAAACCCGTCTATGAGTGATTTAAACAGTAAGGATGAAAATGGCTATGATTGGCTTTAAGATCGCATGCAGACCTCATGTGGCAAAAGCAGCTGGAGAAAGCTGTAAACTGATATTTATTAAACATATTGCAATGCCCAGCAGACCCAGGCTCCAGAGCAGTGAGCAAGAAGGGAGGCAATGTTGTTCCAAACCTCAGGCTATTTACTGTCAGCCCTTATATGAACTCACAGAACAACACAGAAACAACAGTGAAATTCATCATACAGCATGGTAATATCCCGAAACACCACACTGGCAAGGAAAGGTGGAGAGGTCCCATTATAAACAGCCGGTTACACACACGGTGAGAAGTTAAAAAGAGACACCCAAGGATTAAGTCCTAACATAGGCAAAGGCACACATGACAATCACAGCATAAAAGCATTATTCATGAATTGCGCAAAGCACGCTGGGAGATGCTAATGAGCTCCGCTACACAGACGGCAGAATTTAGTGATCAGAGATGACACACACCAATGAAATGTGTCCTCTGCATTTTAACCCAGATGTGACATCGTTGCATAGCAGGGGGCAGCTAATTCAGCGCCCGGGGAGCAGCTCTTGGGGGCGGTACCTCGCTCAGGGTACCTCAGTGGTACCTTTCAGATTCAAACCAGCAATCTTCCAATTACAATTGCCCTTCCCTAACCATTAGGCCACCACTGCCCACTGCAGCTCGCCGATGCTACAATATGATACATAATGTTGAAAAGGAAGAGTCGTTACAATTGCAAAGCTTGCTAAGCTTTGTTTCTTATGACTGAGTAAAATGTTTTATCAAAACTTAAGCCCCCTCCCCACCATCTCCCTGGAGCTCATCGATTCTTATCCCCAAGACGGGTGTTCCAGGAAATTCAGTTCCTCCATGTTCCCCCCTGCCGCGCGCTGATTTGAATCATGACGCCACCACCTACTTGGTAGTTAGATGGTTCCTCTGTAGTTTTAATGACTATTCTAATAGCGTGTTGAGTTAAACCATTTATGCAAAAACATGGAATGTCTTTTCCATATTTTTCACAGATAAGTTAAATAGCTGATTATAGATGTTTGCCTGGAAAATACAGAAAATGGTAATATTGCCATTAGGACTTCACCTCTATTATGTGTGACGCTCGATGTGATATTGTTTATTCTAATCATAACTTAATCGTAGGCAGTTTACTCCATATGTTTATCAACTTCTGCTGACAACAATGTCTTTGAACCCATTACTAGCAACAAACTTTGTGTATCCAAAAACCCTTAAATCGTACATTATATCAGAAGTGCTTCTCCTGTAGTCATGGAAAACGAGAACCATGGTGCTTTTCTTTTGTATCATGCATCAAAAAAGCTTGACGTGTTTGATTCAACTGGCCTTACTTGACGTTGCACTACCCGCGATATTATTATTGCGCATGCGTACATCGCGATGACCATGCTGAAGTATCAGAATCGCCATGTATCGTGCAGCCCGAGCATTGAAGGACGACCAGTGTGTCGCAATCACACTAGTTCAGCAGAGCAGCTCGCAGACCATTCACACAAATGCTCACATAAATTGGTGAGATCCCGTGCTCCAGCTTTTCATCAGTATATGAATTTGGCAGTACAGCACTCCTACATCCACATATAATTATTTATTTTATGAATGTGCCTTCAATTTAAAAGAAGCCATGTTTCGAAGAAATGCGAGGCGAATCTCGTGCTCTCCAAAGGCTAAAGGTATGAATACCCGAATCTTATAAATTGGACACATTGAAACACAGTATATTAAATAGGACAGCCAAGGGCTTCAAGTAATTAGAATCATCTGAAAAGCTTTGGGAAAGCTTAAATGACAGCTGTGTTTCTGAATTAATGTAAACAATAACATTCAAATATTTCTGAATTAATGTAAACAATAACATTAAGTGCCTCTTACTTCTTAACTCCATCCTCTTCATATTCACTTCTGTAGAATCCTTCCATATCATCAGCAAGTTCCCCTTTGAATTCTGTTTTAAGACTGTACAATTTCCCAGCTGCTAGGTTTCCGTTCAGCTCAATCACAAGGTACTGAGTTTCCTCTTGCAGCCGTGTGGTGATTATTCTGGGTGTCGTCTCACCACCCAGACTGGTTAGGGTTGCATGGAAACCGTTGGTCATAGTCAGGTTCAGCTTATGGCAATGGATCAGAATCAGGTTAGTCTCTTTGGCACACGTGAAGAGCACGCTAGACGCTCCCGTGAAGATATGCATGCCCTGCTTGTTCTTCTGGAGTCGAGGCCACAGGGTTACATTGTAGCTCATGGGTAGAAGAGAGTCCGGAAGCCTGGAGTTTTCCCATGCCAAGGTTCTGGATTGCGATGTATTTTTACTAGAACTCCACTTACCGAAGACAATACACAAAACAATAATGATGACCACAATGACCACTGCTGCAGCTTTTGCTAATTTCTTGCTAACATCACCCATGTTTGAAAACACGTGTAGTGGTTCTTTTATTTGCACTTTTTAAAAATAAAATACTTCTTTAGATTTCTTCTTTTTTCCTGGACTGATTTATGCGGTGCACTGGAAGAGGACAGAAACGATTTCTAATCCGGGCCCTAAATGACAAGAAAAACACAAGTTATTTGTATTTTTCAACATTACCGTATTACATTGCATAATGGACAGTCTTCTCTTTTAAGCAGCGCAATCCATAATCACATTTTTTGTGACATGTTCTCTCTAAACACTTATTCGCATTGAGTGCTTTATATGCAGTATCTGCAATTTTTACTGGAGAATTTGTATTCTTTAATTGTTAGGAAAGGAGTTTCCTGTTAACAACAGTGACCATTTAAACATGGAAACAAGGCATAGAAGAGTTAACCAGGCTCCTAGAGAAAAGATAAGATGTATATTTAGTTCAGAGAGGTTACCGCGAGACAGATCCATGGCAAACACGTTAAACATAATATTTTTAGCTATCTGTTATTTTAATCTAATTTCCCTACTCACAGACTCTGGTTATTCTGACACCTCATCATACCAGCAACATAACATGAGTCTCCCATTATGCAGGCACACACGCCACGAGGCATGTGTCGATTTTAAATGCAGTTCAAAGGACAAAGGGTTAAAATGAGAAGAGTGCTAATTTAATCACACAGATCCGTTTTTCATTTTTCTGCAAATCTTTTGATAAGTCCTTCGCAGAAATAATGGCACACATTCCATTGCTGGTTGGTATTCATGCTTATTTTTAAGAAAGAAAAATGTATTAATTTTTATGCCATTGGGTACAACATGGAAATGGAAACTATGATTTGCAAGAAGCCTGCATAGTGCATAGCTCTACTGGCATTCCACATTATTGGACACGGTCAGTCATAAAAAAACAAGCAGGAAACCACATATATATATATTCCAGATGTGCAGTTACTACGACAACCTTTAAAAGTCTGTAATACTGATCTACTCACCCACTTAAAGCAAGTTTATTTTTTTCTTCCTGTGTGAGGAGTCTTAAGAAGGACGATACCAGAAAAATATCCGTGACACCTACCTAGACCCCCAGACAAGCCCCTCACTGAAAATCGTGCCCTCCCCCTTTCAAAGCACATCTGGACAAGGAGTGGGATCACACCCCTGTCCTGAAGTCACAGCTTTGTTTTAAAGAAACAGGTAAAAGCAGACTTACCTAGTGGATAAATGAGGATGAGAACGAAAGATGTCAAGCAGACCGTTATCTAGTTGCTGAAGATGTGTGTCCTTCTGGGCAGCAAAGCACAACCGACGCTCCTGCAGTCCCGGAGAGACTTAAAAGCTCACCGCGTCGGCACTGCAGCCGGGACTGGAATGTGGGAGGACTGGGGCGGTCTCTAAACCATAAATAACGTGCCTTAGATGACTCATAAACCTGTGTAGTAAATTCAGAACAATTTGCTGTAATCATAGACGGATTAGTCAAACTATCAAATGCGAGCACAAACCTAGACACCTTATATATTTTTCATAATTCAGTATTTACATCAGAGAAAGATTCAGCGCCATTATAAGGAAAGATTAACTAAAAAAATATTCTATTAGCTGAATGATAGCACTGCAGATTTACACTGCCCAGGTCAAATGGGTTTCCTCATACAGCTAGGCTCCTTGGTATTCCTAAGTTGTTGATGATGTATAATCGAGTGTCCATGTGCCCAATGATGACCTAGCGTCCTGCCCAGGGCGTACTCCAGACTTGCACCCTGGAGATATGCTCCAGGCCACCCAACTACAATCACACTAGCCGACATCAAATTTGGTGAATAATATCAAATGACATTTTTCAAACAAATATTCATAAACAAATATTTTTAGTATATATAGTTTTGCTCCAGCACGTCTGGTTCTTCTGCGATTTCAACTTAACGTTTTTTCATATACGATGCATTGTATAACTAATAATGTCATTTTGATGCCAGTCATATAAAATTAGCAGTAATCTGTCATAGACTAATTTTTTGTACAAACTAGTCAGCAGGGTTTACAGGCAGCTTGCAGTAATGTAAACTCACAGGTATGCTGCTGCAGGTCCACTGACGCCGACCTTTGTATGCAGAACTGTGGTCCGCCTTCCGGTTCTGTCACTCAGGGTGTTTGAAAAATGTCATTTGATATCATTCACCAAATTTGATGTCGGCTAGTGATAATTTATGTTGAAAAACTGTAGAACATGCCCTTGATTTTATTAATTCACCTAACAAAAAATTAAAAATGTCGGCCGGTGTAATCAATTTGAGGTTGGATGGACCGATGTTCTGAATTATTTTTAATTATAAAACAATTCAGGTCGATTCCTTCTGAAGACTTTATGGAAATAAAACATGGATTGTCATATTTACAGTAGGTATACATGAATACAAACAGCAAGAAATGTGACATTTGTGATTTAGGGAAACATATGGAAATGATGCAGGATTGCATTAGAAATCTACACAAACATGATGACGAATCAACTTCAGGAGATTACGAGAAGACAGTGAGTAGCTCACAAACAAAGAGAACTTCACTTCTGTAGAAACCTTCCATGTTATGAGTGAGTTCCTCTTTGAAATTTAAGACTGTAAAACTTTACAAATGCCAGTTTTCCATATAACTGAATCACAAGGTACTGAGTTTCTACTTTTGCTGGGTGTCCTTCTGGAGTTGAGGCCACAGGGTCACATTAGAGAGCTCAAGTAGCAGTGTCTGGAAGCCTGGAGTTCTAACATGGTATGCTGATGGATAGTGATGCCCCATTGGTACTCACCAAAGATAACACAAAATTATGACTATGGGCATCAAGATCACTCTGGTACTTTGGTTGAGATCTTCTGACAATTCCCCATTTTCAAAAGCATGTTAAAAAGAGTTTTTTTACCTTAACCTTATGGTGTCCCTCAATGTTTTGTTTGGGTTCCATTACCGTTCATTCTCTATATGGTCCCACATGGCGGAATTATCAGTAACAACTCGTCTTCTGATGACGCTATACGCTATATTCTGATGACACCCATAATTATCTGTCTTTGGTACCTGGCATCCAGCATTCCATTCACTCTTTCCTTCATTGCATAGATTTCCATTTACATTTATTTGTTTGGCAGACAACTTTGTCCAAAGTGACGTAAAAGTGAGGAAGATAAGAGACCACAAACATGGAGTTGTCAAAGAGCCAATTTAATTAAAGAGCTGCTATGTTTAACTTCCAATGAATCAGAATCGCGTTTTAGTGACCAGTGCATTAGTATTGGAGCGAGAACATTATAGAACATTGTTAGAAGCTAACATCAATAAGGCTTGTCACTTGTGTTATTCATTACTTGTTCCTTTCAGTCGTTTCTTCAGTGGTTCACAAAGGTTTCCAGAATTAACAGATACAGTAACAAATATAGTAATTGCTTGAGATACAAGATGCATCATTATTCATTAATGATGAACAAACATGAGATCGGTATGTAAATAAGACTTAATTTACAGGTAATTAATATATAGGAGCATAATACTATATTATTTGTGCCCCCTCAAGTAAAGTGTTACCATGAGGGCAACGAACGTACTAGACAAAACTTAACAACATGCAGTGCAGGTTGTTCAGATGCAAGACATGGATGTATATAGATAAAATAGGCCTGTATATCTCTCATAAGAACCAGGGCATTAACTCTTCAGCTACTTCTACAAAGGAAATATTCTGGGGAGCTACGTGTTTGATATTTGGGTGACCAGATAATCCGTGTCAGGGAGGACACTTTACGCTACTTCAGGTTTTACAAACTGAAAGGCTCCCGTGCTCGGCTAAATAGTTCAGTTCTTCTTGTGCTTTGACTGGTTTGTTTCCTTCATTGAAAGACTCATCCAGCTGTTTTACATTAATATTAGTAACACATGCATGATTAGAGAAGACTGACCAATCAGCACACAGCGACAACTCAGTGCTTAAGTGCAACAGGTCCTTTTATTTGAAATAGTAATTTACATATAATGTCCAAGCCTCAAATTCTCCTCCGACATGGATTGCATGGTCACCCTATTTGATACAAGATTGTATATACAAAATAACAAAGGATTCAACATAATTGATCCAGTTTCTGTTTATGCGAGCTACTCATTGACTTCTTGTGACCACTGAGCTAAACCCAGATGAGAACATTAAGATTTTAAGACCCATATCACTCATATCGATAATACAGCCTGCTTTGTAATATCTCTGAAGGACATGACATAACACCCTCTCCTGATCGGTACTGTTCCACAATGAGACCCCATAAATCAGTGATCAATTTGTAAAGATATTTCAAGGGGGATGGTGGGGGTCAAATCGTAACTTCCCCACAATAAGTTGTTTATGACTGGGGTCCGCCAGTTGAGTACCCCTGATAGTTGATAGATTTACCTTTACGTGAGTGAAATCACGCTGGACAATGTAGATGGTGTTTTTAAGGGGGATGATTTCCTTATTCCGGGAATAGATCTGACACGAATTCTCTGTTAAATGTTATTACTAAACAATAACCTGCAATTTGAGAGCTATGCAGACGTCTTATACCTACTTCATTTGAGAGCTATGACATGAAAAAAAATATTCATTCTACTCATTCGGTTAAAGCAAGTTTCTGCTGTGGGGAGTGTCTTCAGGAGGACAACACCCAAAAAGTATTCATAACACCTAGAAAACAGCACGGCGGGGGGGGGGGGGGGGGGGGGGGGGGGGGGGGGGGGGGGGGGGGGGGGGGGGGGGG
>JAODLD010000008.1:4888041-4921284 GCA_026781065.1 Mormyrops boulengeri | reverse complement strand
CCAGACAAAACCCAGCCCCCCGCCACAGGCGGTTAAACCCCCTTCCCGCGGCGGGGAGCGCCTTCAGGACCACAACACCCAAACACTCTTCATAACACCACGAACACCGAAACGCACCCCCCCCCCCCTGCAAAACAAATCTATTTATGTAGGACTAACAATTTAGTTTTAAACAAACACATAAAAACAGACTTACCCAGTGGGTAAGGGAGGATGAGTAAGGAAAATTTCTAGCAGAATGTTATTGAGTCGCGGGGGAAATGCGGCTTCCTGGCCAACAGAGACGTGCAGAGCGACGTGAACAGATCCAGACTGACATGAAAACACAGAGAGGCAGCACTGCAGCCGGGACCTGAATGTGGGCGGGTTGGGGTGGTCTGTAAAACCTTAAATAAGACTGGTTTTGCATTTGAAGGTAACTCAAATGTTTGCAGCAAATTCAAGTGAATTTACTGTAATCACTGAGGGAGATCCATTGTCAAGATCCACTGTCAAGATCCACTGAATGATTTTATAGGCACTTGCCTATTTAATATACCATCACAGTAAACTTCAGTGCCATTATAAGGAAAGATTTATTAAAAGTGTTCTATTATGCACAAAAAAAAAAAAACACAAAAACTGAACGCTGTCCTACCCCCCCACCCTGGCCGAATAATGCACACATTGTACATGCCAACTAATGATTCACTTCCTGCAGTAGAAGCTGCAAGGACATCTGAAGGACAGAAAGGAAGAGAATGCAATGTACATATATAACCATTTCAGGAATCCTCAGCGCTCCCACGTCACCACAGTCTTGTTTTTAACCCAAGATATTACATAACATTTTGTTTTTGGTGACCATTGTTTATTTTCTATTTTGAAAAGCACAGCAATTACTTTTGAAACACAAACTGTTCTGTACAACTCATTTCACAGGGTCATAAGGAAGGCCTTCCATTATTTCTGCTCAAGTAAACATCTACAGACCTGCGATAAAATGTCTCTGATGTGAGATCTCCATCTTGGCGCTCACATGACATTTTTTAAGAGCTGTTTCTAGGTCCGTATCAGAGGGTGTGCAGAATTTTCTGCCTGACTCCATGGAAGTAAGACATCGCCAGCACAGGTAATGCAGAATTACAGGGTTTACCGAAGTGTCACATCACATTACATATGTGTCGTATATATACATACTCTTTTCCCAGTGACACTCTTTGGGAAGGTACATGTGACATCACAGGGGCAATTTCCATGGTTCTGGACGTCCTCCATTTCATCGAGAACAGCTTCAGAGGAAGTTTTGGAGGAAAAAGCAGCATGGAGAGCAAGTTTCTACCATCAGTCCTTTATATGAGGAGTGGATTTTAACTGCCATCTCTCTGTAGGGACAGAATATGATGGGGGGGGGGGGGAACGTTTGAACACTGAATTGCACAATTCCTCAGAAACAGCTGCATCATCATCATCATGCCTCACTTCAAAAAATTACAACACCCACAAAAACCGAGGTTATGGGGGCCTTTGTTCTACAGCCTAGCGAGACTCACTTTGATGATGTGCCCTTGTCCTCGAAACCCAAAAGAGAGAACAAACAACATAAAAAACAAACAAAACACATTACTATAAAGGCTTTGCTGAATACTATACACCGTATAGCAACTGCAAAATTGCAAAATTATAATGTGGGGAAAATCAGCTAAATCAACAGTATACCAAAGAAATATGCTGAAGAATGAACATTGTGGGAAACAGCTGGAGTGACCTTACGGTAAACACAAGCATTTAACATGTCACCTCTTGCATCATAATTTTCTTTCTTCTACAATACTGCTGGCCATGCACAAAAAAGGCACAAAGTCTCTCAGTAGGAGGATATAATCTATAAAGAACACTAATATTCAGTAGCAATGAGCAAATGAAGCTTCGTGAACCATTTGCTGTATTTTTTTTCCCTCACTAGATGGTGCTCTTGGTTTGCTTTGGGGCGTGTTCTGAGCCCTTTTATGAACAGAAAGCACCATCTAGTGGGGTCTGAAAATACATGAAATGGTTCATGAAGCTTCATTTGCCCATCAATAAATCAGCACGGCTCCTACCAAGGTCAGCCCCTGTTCAGAAAGGAGATAGGCTCGGCACTTTGATGTTGATGTCCCCGATGTTGATGTTTCGTGGGATCTCGGGAAGATTCATGTTCTTCACTGCAGACACGGCACGTGCAGGTGCTGCTGACAAGCCACCCTGGGAAACACCAGTACATCAGTTTCCTGACAAGTTCCTTGAGTCAAAAACCTGCTAGAGTATGTGAGTGGTAGAGGAGACTAGGGAAGTAGGACTGGGTTTAAAAAAAATTGATTATCTGGTTTGAATCAACCATTAATTGCATAATCCGATACGATTCATAAAATCCCAAGATCGTTAACCCCGTTAGTCTTGTGCGGCCAGCCTAGCTAACAGAGATCGATCAGACAAAAACGTGGTGGGAGCTGCTGAACTGAAGGTACCGTCAAGCCTCAAAGTGGACGTCTGGATATATTTCAAATTTCAGAAATATGAAGATACCAAAGAGCTGGACAAAAGTGAAGTCGTATGTAAAATGTGCAAAATGGAGGAGAAATAATGAGGAAATACCACAAATGTATGAAACCATTTAACAAGACATCACCCAGATGTGCAATCTGCAAAAACGGCCGATCCGAGACAAACCCGAAACAGAACAAACTGGTATTGTAACAGAAATATCCCTAAATGAACTGATATTGAATCCAATCGAAACATAAATTCGGACCTTGCGAATCGGAACTGATTCAGCGGTGAGATGCAGCCCTCCGGGGCAGGCGTCACGCTCACCTCAGACTTCTCCATGCGGCTCTGCACCTCCACTTGTGCAACTATTTCATTCATGTTGGTCTCCAGAACCATCCCACCCATCACCACTTCCTGCAGGATGTAATGAACCTGGGTACAAGACAGGAATGAAACAAATACGTTCATGCATGTGCATAAGCTTAACCTCCGTATTCCAGAGCAAATACAAAAGGGGTTGAAATTCAAATCTGCCAAATTCTGCAAGAGGCAGACATGACCAAGCACAAGCCTAAGGATGCAAAAGCAAAGTGCTTTGCAATGGAACAAAACTTGCATGTTTATTTTCAAAATACAGGTAATGAGCTTTGTAATAGAGTTCCAAAGAAATAACAAAATAAGCCTCCTGTGGCTGTAGGATCTGTTTTGTTTTTTCCTTTTCACTCTTTTCAGCGAACACTCCGACAAAATGCACTCAATTTTAACGCATCTGGCACAAAAACTGAGAAACTGAATAAAATGGCACCTGTGTGTGCGTGTGTTGGAGGCACAGCGCTTCACTACCTCACGGACAGTCCAGGGATAAAGGTCAGTTTTGTCAGTTGATTCCACCTGTCCTTTTTTATGGACATTCTGATTTTGCAGAGTTCGACGCGTCCCTGGATCAACAAGGCAGGGGCTTGCGTTCTTTAACCAACAGCCTTTGCAATTAAACACGTTCCTACGTTTTGAATTACGATTTAATTAATGTGGTGATGGCATATGATAAAGACTGTGATTGGTTAAAGAAGTGAAACACAAGCCCCTCCCTTGTAGACCCAGGGACATGTGGACATGTTGGACTTGGCAAAATCAGGACGAAGCTCTTTTTATGATTCAACTTACAAGGGGGAGGTATGTTCATTCACCCCCAACAAACCAGACCAGGGCACCAGTTAAAGCTGACACAGGTGTGAAGTTTCATCTCTTTCCCACTGAAATGTCCTTTTTTTCCCGTTGATGCCATCCTTAGTCAGTTCCACATGCTCACAATACCCATCGTGTCTTTTTCTTCAGTTCACAAGTACATCAATCCGAACGCTAAAAGTTGAGATCATTTACACTGCTTACCACTAGGCGCATAGCTGTTCAAACAGAACTTACCTTATCCACGTGGAAAATAAGGTCTAGTTCACACACATTTTCAAAGCATTTATCGAGGGTTTCCACAAAAACCTGCAAAAAACATGAAGAATATCAACAACACACTGACATACAGAAGCTTTACTCCTGATTGAATATTCATTATCCCCATAATTAATATAATATAGCTACTCCCCTGTTGAGACTATAGGGATCAAGGTTACTGCAGTTAAGTGTGAAACTCTTTCCAGATCTCTGGCACCACCTAGTGTTGAGTAACAAACACAGCGACACACTTAAAAGTCACTGATGTAATGTGCATGCCGATTGTGAGAATTAAGTGATTAAAGTGCTTTGGAACTATAAAAACAATAATTTATTAATAAAAAGTGGTGTGATACCCATCAGCAAATATATATACTAACACGAGAGTTTCCATGGCGACAGGTAGCCCCACACCTCAAGGTTTGTGGGTTAGACTCCCAAAAAACTGGTATCGACACCGAAAGACATCGCAACGCGAGTCAGGGTTCGGAATTCAAAAAATGGCTGGATGATGTGCGATATTAATATTAACGCTACAAGGGCCACGACAGTCAGTTGGGCTGAGATCAGGCTTTTTGTCCAGACATTACATCACAGGGGGTTTCAGTTTTGCTAAGACATTGTTACACTGTAATATGAAAAAAACAAGCTTTTCATTTTTTAATGGTTATTCTTTCCAGATTTTCTAGTACAGTCAGCCCTCGTGCATTCGCGCTTTCACAGATCCGCGAAAATTTCATTGGAACCATCTGCGAAATCCTCTAAAACCCTACAGAAGTGTTTATGTCTCATTTTCGTAGTAATTTATACGTTTTCATGCTTATAAGTGTAAAACTGGTAAGAAAAAAATTGTTCATGAAGATTCTACTGTGTTTTTGGGGAAAGTTCAAAACATACAATATAAATCAATTTTAAAAATCCCTTCTAAAAACCTGGCTTTCTTATGGAAACGTTCCTTTTTATGTACATACTGTACTGTACCTTTACAAGATGCGAATCCCATTCGCAAGGTTTATTCCCTTTGGAAGGCTAATGGTTACATAAATATTAGAAAATAGTTAATTTACTATTTTGTAATAGTAAGTACAAGTTAACGTAAATTCAACACACAAAAATTATACATTTCTTGAAAAGTGGCAATGTTTACGTACATACAAATGCGTCACGGGTTTCCCTCACGAGACGCATTTGCTATAAACACTGAAAGGCTTCGCTTACTCATTTTACCTTACTGTGAACGCAAAAGAAAATGGCAGCCAATGCCGTGTTCTACGAATTAGCAGGGGTAACATTAGTATACTGTACTGTAAATGTGCTAGTGTGACAAATATCCGTTAGGCCATACAGTACTCTATTTTTACATCAAACATTTGTTTTTTTATGTATTAAGCTAACTTTAAAATGAAATTAAAGTGTTTTGGGAGCATGACTGGGGTCATATTTAGGGTTTAAACTATAGAAATAAGCACATATTACAATTTTTAGTGACTCTACCAAACATCCACGAGTCCTCCTCATTCGCAACGGGTTCTGGAACCTAACCTCGGGAATGTCCGAGGTCTGACTGTATATGTCGTGAGAAATTTAGGTCAACGCCCCCCCCCCACTTTTTTTTTTTTTAAATACCCCAATATTTATTACAAAAAAATCACATTGCAATATTTGAAAAATATTCAATACCGTGCTGCCTTAGTATATCATAAAAAATACTTTATTTCATCATACCATCCTAATCTTGTTGTACCCGTTCTTCCGACCAGATTGCAATTAAAGCTTCCTTCATTTGGCCACGCATCCATTATTATTACTTTTTTATTCTAACTTCATTTATCATTGTTTTTTCCAAATTCCAAATTGTTTTTTTTTTCAAAATGGCGGACACATTGTGTTTTAGAGGCGGGCTATTTTCATAAACAATCGACAAAGAGAGTGTTTGCCAGCCCCACCCAAAAGTACTAAAAAACTCGGATGGTTTGGTCCTTTAAGTACTGGAACTTTTTCTACTGGTACTTTAGTGAAAGTCAATGGAAAAGGATTAGTAGCAAAAGTACAAAACTAAAACTTAGTGCGGTGGAAAAGCATCTTTAGATTTCCGTATGATAAAGTAAATCCCAGGCCAGTCCAGCAGGTGTCACTAAGGCCCAACAAAAGGTAGTAAACTTAGCGTCTAAACCACACAATGACATGTGAGCTCAGTTTTGCATTTTTTTTCTGCTTTCCCACAGACAACCGATGCAGCAAAGCAGAAAGTAAACATGTGTCCCCACCCCGGGTCATACAGCGTTTTAACTGCTGCACCATGTTTTATTTTAAACAACCAAAATGAATCAGTCTGCTTGTTGCTGGCTCACGTCCTCCACACGTGCGCCGTAGAGCCCATCGACTAACTGGAGACATCAATACAGAAAAGCCAGAGCTCAAAAACTCACGCAAGCAACAGAGTCCGGTATAATCAAACACAGCAGAATCCCTACCTGTATCAGATCCAGAATCCCCAGTTCGCTCTCGGACGAATCCACACAGAAAACAAAGTAAAGTGTAGCATAGTGTCTGTAGATCAACTTGTAGTCAGAGCCACCGATTAAACTGGAAATTGAGGAAGAAGACAAGCACATTTCTGGAGGTGCAGAAACAAATACTATGATTTTTTTATTTTACTATCCACGACTCTGAAAAATGAATACAGACGCTCCTCTACTCACGAACGATACATTCCGAAAGGCCGTTCGCAACTTGAAATGTTCGTAAGTCGTTATTCAGCATCATTTTAAGGGAATACGCAAGTACCAAGAACTAGGATGCCGGGAGTACGCACGCTACGCTGCTGCGCGGCGGGGGTAGCGGTCAGAAGTCGTATTAGGCGGAGCTGGAGCGCAGAAAAAAATAATTGATGTTGCGGACAGGAAACGGGAGCCCAGTGAACACAATTAAGACTTACGGTCCCCTTCGTTCGTATGTCTGAAAGTTCGTAAATTGTACGTTCGCAAATAGAGGAGCGTCTGTACATGCTTTTGTGTATAGTAGGATAGAACAAGGGTTCCCCTACTTTACAGCTGAGGAGCCCCAAAATAACAGTGTCAGAAACGCATGGCCCTCTCAGTAGATTTCACCAATCAGGGTATGGGGGATGCCCCTGCAGATTTTTTTCTGGAAATCATCTTACACCCCCTGCCCCCCTCCCCAGGGTTAGACTACTGTAATGCTCTCTTAACTGGAAACAAACACCACATATTGAACACCATATGGTATATTCAAAATGTAGCTGCCTGAACTGTCATGAGGAACGGGAAGAGCGAGCACATATGTCCTGCTCTTAGGTGCCGGCTCTGGCTCCTGTTCAGTTAAGGAATGGTTTCGCAGTTCCTCTGCTTAAATACAAAGCACTCAAAGATCAAGCATCTGCCAACCTAACAGAACAGATCCATGTTTACAAGCAATATAGTACTCAGATCACAGAACGCAGGCCTCCTTCTCACCCTACATATACATAAAGTAACAGCTGGTGCTAAAGACTTTACCTACAGGGCCCTTGCATTATGGAATGGTCTGCCAGCTCATGTTCGTGATGCTGAATTGGTATCAGTCTTTAAATCTCGACTGAAGACCTACTATTTCAGCCTCTCAATGACATCTTAAGTCACACTGTAACTAAGGCTGCTGGTGCTGCTGTATATTCCCTTTACTGTGTTTGCCCATCAATGTGTGCATTTTCTGACCACAGAGAGACGGTGTAGTCCCATGGAAGAGTGACATCATGGATGTGGCATGGGTGTGGCCTACAATCTACCAGCGTACACAGACCTACATGGAGAACCGGCTCACTCATGGAGTTTATAACCACTGTTTACACATAGCTCTTATTAAAGCACACTCATTTTCTCTGTCTTCTATAATGTTAGCATGCTGGGAGTGGGGGGTGTTCCTCTTTTCTAATCATCTTTTGAGATTCATTCTTTCCATGTTCACCCTTTCATTCACCATTTTCTATAAATGACATAGTTATGGATTACCACACAGGATAATCAAGTGCCTTGTGGTGAATTTTGTGAAAGACGTTATATAAAAATAAACTGAACTGAATTCCAAGTCGACTCTTTTGAGATCATTAAACTTATGCAAATTTCTTGCCTATTTCCACATCGAGATAGTAAGTATAGTCTACGGATCTATGTAGAACCAGTCAATGAACTTGTAAGGTAACAACACTGTAAGCGCAAATTACAAATACCCCACGCATACCTGTAACAACGGGCGTATACAACAGCAGACTATAAATATATCTGCTTCTGTTAGGAATCGGGGGCTACAATAAAAGACAATACAGTGCTGGTGTGGGAAGGGACACATCTGCAGACTCAAACCCGATAAAACACAAACATCATGCCTTCCTCCTTCCAGAAAGTTACAGACGTTGTCGTCCCTCTTGGACACAAGGTGGAAGGTCTCCCTGATGATCTGCTGCTGCATATCCTCAGCCTGGGAACATTAAAAACGACAAGTAAATCCGCGCATCTAATTAAATTAACACATTGTTGACCGGTCACGATTTAACTCGCGTTGTCATGCGCAAACGTTGCTGACCGGTCACGAGTAGATTCGTGAGCGATGACGCATCATGACTCGGCGTCTTTGGGTCAGTACATTCTCGGAGATCATAGAGTTTAGTTGTTGTTCAGCATACTGCAAGCTTCTTTAGCTAATAAAACCCGTCAAGTTGTGTCCCTTTTGCTATAAAAAAGAAATTTTAACCATGACGGAACCTAACGAGGAAGAATTATATGCGGATGATTTATCCGATTGTCCGAGTGATTTTGAAATAATCACTTTATCGGAAGACAGTGATGAATCTGATATTAGGCCACTAAAACGGCAAAAAAGAAACGTTATACAATCTGATAGTGACAATGATTTGGAAGAGTGGAACGAAAATAACATAACATCAACCTTAGAGGATTATATACAAATTCCTGGTGTAACTGTTCAACTTGGTGATGCGCCGAGTATCAGTGAGGTAACGGCTTTACTTTTTGATAGTGTTTTTTTTTATTTAGTTGTTACCCAAACCAATTTGTACCACTCTCAAATGAAACAATTACATAAAAACTCTGCGAAAACGTTACCATGGACAGAAGTTACCACTAACGAAATAAAAACGTTTTTTGCATTACTGATATTGATGGGCCAAACCAAAAAATCACATTGGAGAGATTATTGGTCAACGGACCTTTTGCTTGAAGTACCAATATTTCGTAAAACTATGTCCAGAATGAGATTTGACCAAATGTTTACATTTTTCCATCTGAATGACAATACACAAAATACATCTACTGGAGACAGGCTTTGCAAAATTAGACCTCTTTTGGATTATATTATTCCGAAATTTCAATCCCTATACATACCCAAACGGGAGTTAGCTCTAGACGAAGCAATGGTACCATACAGAGGACGTCTTAGCTTCAGGACGTATAACAAAGACGTATAACATAGCAGAGATAACAAAGCATGGAATTTTAGTTAGAATGCTTTGTGAAAGTGAGAGTGGGTACATATGCAACTTCGAAATCTCTTCCGGACAAAGGAAAAAAGCTGCAAGAAACCATATTGTGTGTGTTGGAGCCGGACCTTGGTTATTGGCATCATATATACCAAGATAATTATTACAACAGTGTTTCTACAGCTGAAGTATTACTAAGAAAGCAAACAGTAGTCTGTGGTACCATACGGGAAAACCGTGGCTTGCCAAAGGTTCTAATAGAAGTCCAAAAGTCTACGCAAAGGAGAAATGACTTTTGTACGGAAAGGACCTATTGTTCTTATCGCGTGGAAGGATAAAAGACTAGTGCGCATGATATCTACTATTCATGATGCTTCTGACATCAAGTGGAAAGCGAAAAAGAAATTCTATGGATGATATAGTTAAACCTACGTGCATATTACAATACAATAAACATATGAAAGGAGTCGATCGCGCAGATCAGTATTTGGCGAATAGTAGTATCTTACGAAAAACTTTAAAGTGGTCAAAAAAATTAGCATTCTTTCTCATAAACTGCACTTTGTTCAATTCATTCAACCTTGACTGTAACTATCAGTCACAAAATAAACTAAGATACAAAAAATGTCTACTGGAAGTAGCTAGAAAATGGATAACTGTAGATTCCAATGAATGCAGCATAGTACGTGACGCTTCCTCTAGTATTTCCACAACGAGTCCTTACGAAGATCCACCCTTCAGGCTTTCCGGACAGCTAAAAGACCATGTTTTAGAAAAAAATAGTCACTGGTACAAAAAAAAATCCAACTAGAACGTGTAAAGTATGCTCTTCAAAAGGAAAACGCAGCGAAACAAGATATATTTGCAAAACCTGTTGTGTACCATTACATGTAGGTGATTGCTACACCATTTATCATATATTAAATAAAAATTATTTATATTGTTTCACTTCCACATGCAATTACGAAATAATAGCCTGTGACATGAGTTAAATTCTGAGTAAAATTACCGGTAAATAATGTGTTAACACATCTGCGTGTTAAATTCACTTTGGATACTTACAAAATACTGGTAAAACCTGGTGAGTCGAGCTTTCCCATGATTATTAAAAATCAAAATGGCCTTAATCATTTTGTCAGTTATTTAATAATATAAGCAAAATACCGAGTTCTTGTTAGTGTGCTAACCTACTAGCCACTTCCCTGCCCAGTGTGTAACTATTATTTCAGTCGGACTGGAAACATGTCAGCCGCGGAGGACAATGTTGGTTCCGAGACGTTTTCCGTTACTTAAAACTTAAAACGCTGTTTCCACGATATTATTCGCTCATATTATTCGTAATCTATGCACGTATATATATTTATCTGGCTATTTATTAAAATATTAATGGCGACTATTCAAAAATATTAGCAATTGTCATTAAAGTAAAACATTACAGTAACATAAACCAAATGCTGGAAAAACAGGCATACCAAAATTGCCTACTTAATTAATGTAATAAATAAATGAACGACACTTAGTGAATTACCAGAATAACTGACACTGCTTCAGTTTTGGTGCAATATGTCTCAAAATGAAATAGGTCCCAGATGATCACCTATATAATGTTCCAGGTAAGTTAATTATTTCAGTCGGCCTGCTTTTAGAGCATCTCTTTTCATAACACCAAGTATCTTCTGCCGCAGCCCTTTCCTTCCTTTGCTGCCACCTAATGCTGTTGCTTCAATTTTGGCGGGATTTGTCTCAAATTGAAATTAGTTGTAAATCTTCATCCACATAGTGTTTTGATAAGTTGCCTCCTATATTTACTAACTAAGCAGCATCACTTCAGTTTTGGTGCAATTTGTCTCAAAATGTGAATATTTCCAGATCTTCATGCATACAATTTGTGTTTTATCGCGCTAAGGGAATAAGTGTCTGAGGTTGCTGTTCTTTTAGTATCACTATGTGATGCTGCTTTAGTTTTAGTGTGATAAAATTTGATCAGTTTCAGATGTTCACTGATAAAATATGTCTGCAAAGTTTGAATCAGTTCTGACTTTTTGATTGACCCTACTAACGAGAAAGTGCTGTGATGGGGGACCAATCCAGGGAGTACAACATCAGGGTTAGTGCCCGTCCACCCCTGCCCTCCATGTCTCTTCCCCGTTTGGCCAGCAGGTGTTGCTGGCCATCCCGCCTTTTCACTCCCTGTCTGATAACCCTTGTATGCTTCCCCTGCTCCCACACTGCTGCCTAGCTTGCTAGGTTGAGCGCGTGATTGTGAACCCCTTGGTCATGGGTTTGAGGCTGGTTGGAAACAAGCGTCACCTGTATTCATTGTTTTTTTGATTCACCGTTTCCCTGGTGTGCATCATTTGGCATTTTGTTTTAGGTTTTCCCTCCTTCTGCTGTGATTAATTATGTTTTGCGTATTATTATGGTCCTAGCTGTTCCACTGTTGTTAACCTTTAGTATTTACTGTTTCCTAGTTTCTTTGCTTATTAGCTGTGAATTCCACCAGTTGCTCATTGTCCTGTGCTTTCATTGATTGGTTAATTTGGATATTGTTCTCACCTATCCTGTGCCGTGTCTTGTTAGCCTTGTGTGTATTTAAATGTCTGCTCCTGCTCTGTTCTCCAGTCAGTCATTGTTCATCTACTGTGTGCTGTTGCTCTGTTTGGTTTCAATATTTCTGCTCCCTGTGTTGCTCTTTCCCTTAGTTGTTACCTTTTGATTTTTTTGTAGTTAGTTCTTGTTTCTCCCATTTGGTTTTATCTCCATCCCGTCCCTTTATTTTGTGGATTAGCCCCTCGTGTTCTGTATTTATTTAATGAACCCCTTTGTCTTGGAGCCATAAGTGGATCATCACCCTCATTTCCTTTTCCTCACCATGCTGTGCCTTGACAGTACAAGATTTTTTTATATAGATATATATCACATCAATAGGTCACTGGTTCTGTCTTGGCTTGAAGGAGAGTAGATTTTACATTCAAAATTTAATTCTAGCAAATGCGGTAAAGAAGCAAAATAAATCCTTGAATATCTAAACCAGGGGTGGCCAATCTTATCCGCAAAGGGCCGGTGTGTATGCAGGTTTTTGGGATAACCGTTAGGTCAGCTGTTGAAACCCAGGTGAGAGGACTCTTTCAGCCAATCAGTCCTCTAATTAGTGACCTAATCAGAGAGTTGCAGCGAACACCTGCATACAAATCGGCCCTTTGCGGATAAGATTGCCCCCCCCCCCCGATCTAAACGGTCAGTCTACTGTACAGTCACCCCTTCATAATGATGAGTGTTAGGGGTAGAAGATACGCACGAATGTGAAGATTTTCAAAAAATACCCATTGTTTAAAATGCTAAATTAACAGAACTGAGAAGTTTAAAAATTACTGTGAGAAATGTGAGATTCTGCAGTCACAAAGATAGAAAACACATGAGTGAGGCTGCTTGCTGAGACAAAGATGCACAGTCTACCCAAGCAGTAGCAGACTGGGAACAAAAAGCAAAGCCAAGGGGGAGGGGAGGACCCCCCCTTTGGTATATTTGGCCATTGGCTAGGGGCGTCCCTTTGTTATGTTTTGCTCATTGAGATCGACAGAGGTTTCCCATCAATGAAATAAAGCATTATCCATAAATCCTGCACTCAATCTGCTCTCGGACCTCCCCGGTGGGACAATTCCCGCACTTCCCTCGTACCAGTCTGCGCCAGTACCCAAGCCATGATGCGTAGACCCTAAAGTTATTTTTTTTTTAATCAAAAATAACTTTCAGTATTTAAGATATGCACTTGCACTAACAAATATTACATAACATTACTATTTATACATTAGGCCTACATGATTTTACGTGATCCAAAACATTTTCACTACCGTTCATATGTTTCGGTTTCTGAGTTCCTGTGATCTCAGAAGCTCCAGTATTTTCCCATTGAATAATTCACAGCTAAGTGGATGATGCTGTAAGGAAAGTGGATAGATGCATTTAAAAATGCTACTTACTGGATTTTTGTATTTTATTTTAATATTAATCTGCATACCATAATACCAAATCACGAAAAAAAAAATCTGTTGTGTGTAGTACCACTTTTCACCTCAAGTTGGCTCCTAATTCAAACAAAACAGTAACTTTTAATGTTTATGTCGTATGTCAGGGTTATTCAACACGGTCCTCAAGGGCCGAGCCCTGCTGATTTTCCAGCCTTCTTTTACCTGTGAGCCAGGTGTGAAGCCCCTCTGGCCAATCAGAATCCGTAATTATTAAACTAACTACTGGGAGAACTGAAAACACGGCCTGGATTTGGAATCGAAGGCCAGATTTGAATAGCGGGGCCGTATGTACAAGCTGAATTTCTTACACGTGAAAACAGGAAGAGACTGCAGGTTCTAGACTCACTTGTATCTATGTGCATGTTCGCTGTGGCTGGGCTCACTCATCGTGTGAGTTAGGCTAGGCTTGCTACTCAATGGTCGCCACTTTAAGTCTCAGAGTCAGCAAAGTGATTTTACCATTGGGCCCTTGAGAAAGGCCCTTAACCCCCAAGTGCTCCAGGGACTGCCCACGGTTTCTCAACAATTAATGCCATTTAATGAATAAAATGTTACTAAATGCTCCAGGTGGTCAAAAACAAGCTTCACTCTCAAACAAGCTAAACTCAAGATATATACAGTTACATTTTCCCATTGTGTTCAAACTTCAGTTTCCACTTTTGTGCTAAATAAATAAGAAATTGAAACCTAAAGATTTAAAGAAAGAATAAACAACTGCAAAAACAAGCAAGTCACTGGCTCCGTTTCCTGCTCTGTAGATCCCTGGCCACATTTTTCCTGAAATCTTTTTCCCTGTAATAAAATGTGAGCATAACCAAAGAATGCATCCAAAGAGAAAATAAAAAAAGTGAGGTTCTAATTTGTACATATTTTTTAAATCTCCGCAGGCATTCCAGAATTCATTTTTTTTGTGAAGTTAAGAATCTGTGCAGAAAGGGACGCCCTCGAGTAATCTTGTAATGATGGATTTTCCTGTTGCACACGTTGCACAATCGTCATGCCAACACATGCTCTTAATTTGCTAAATGTAAAAGACTCCAGTCTCACTGTGACCTGTCAGTGTGCGCTAGGATAGTCTGGGAGCTTGCTTGCTTTACAACCACTACTTTAAACTTATCGTTCTGTCACAACCAGTGAAGATGACTGGACAGTGAAGAAGGCAGGGAACATGAGAACATTGTTCTTCTGGAATGAGACACACCCCTAAGAGTGAATGATTCTTGGAAATAAAGTTCTTTGCATCTCTCCAAAGCTAAACAATTTTAAAAGACCTTCCTTACTCTGGACCTGTGAGAGACGGAAAGTACTTTCAGATGGACTGTTTTTATTCTAATGTGCATTGACGCTTTTCCCCTCTTCATCTTCATTGTCCAACAGCTCATACTACATTTATTAACAGCCAGTGTGCTGTGGGTGCATTTATGCAACCTCTGTGACTATTGGAGGCCGGTTAAAGGGAAGAAAAAGTCAATTAAAGCCTGTGGCTCAAACGGTGTTCTCTTCATTCCAGAAAGTCTTCTGAGGGATCAGACATGTCCAGGAGATTGTATGTGTCGAAGCGCCTGGCATTTGCCACAGTCTTGGTGGCATTCCTGGCTATAATCACTGTTATCACTGTGATCATCACCTGCCAAAAGAATAAACTCACAGGCACTGGGCACCCAGACATCAGGCTGCCTAAGGACCTAATGCCGGATAGCTACAGGATTTACATCCAGTTTCACCTGCACACCAAGATGAATGTTACAAACCACACCTCTACCTTCAGTGGGAACTCCACTGTGACGTTCAGGTGTGTGGAAGCTACTCACTGGATCGTCATCCACTGCAATGAGCTGAATGTGACATCTATCCATCTCACTGACGAGCACGGTTCTGCCGTAGCTGTGAAATATACCTCGCTGAAGAAGGATCTCAGTAATTTCTTAGAAATCGAACTTACAGATACGCTAAGAGTTAACACAACATACTACCTCTTTACCGCCTTTGAAGGATTGTTGGGCTATAACTTAGAAGGCTTGTACATTAGCCGGTACAAGGAAAATACGGGCAATCAGAGGTAAGAATTCTTTCTTTCTGATCTTTTAATCTCTTACCGCTTTTCTTGCATTCGCAGCATCGAACATTCAGGCGTCAAGTCAGCTTGAACTTCTTCGAATTTTGCTTTTCTGTCCCACCATGAAAGTAAATTTTGTTATTTACGTCACTGTATATGTACTATGTACGCTAAAAGTGACATACAGAAGAGCGCACCGTGTGAGACCCACTTGTATATGTGTTATATGTTTTGGTTTTGTTTGTCTTTCAAATCATGTAGTTAGATTTAAAACCTGACCTCCTGTTAAACAGATTAAACATATTAAAAATGTAACGATACTCGAAAAGTAAAATGAGTGTTCTTATTAAAACTAAAATACAAAGCGAAGATTTGCCAGTTTGTCCTTGTTTCAAAGTATTTCAGAACATATTTCCTTTCGTTTAATTATACTTAAAACTTTATCTACAGTTTGTCCAGATTTCTTGCAACTAGCCACATGGAGCCTACGGCAGCTAGAAGAGTGTTTCCCTGTTTTGATGAACCGGCGATGAAAGCTGTATTTAACATTACCATAATACATCGGGTGGGTACTGTAGCGCTCAGCAACGCTGCTCAAAAAGGTAGGGATCGTAACGCAGTTTTAAATGTAAAACACACCACATGTTAATAAAAATACGTGATACACATTATCGGATGGTTGTGAAAGCCATCTGTCGCTACAGTGCATTTACAAGTAAATAAATGTTGCCTCGGTGCCTTAACCACCAGCCCAGTTCGCGTCGGCAGCGTCCACCGAAAACATGCTTTCCCAATAAAATGTTATTTAACTTGCTTGTTTATTATGGTGTTCAGCGATACTTAACTCAGAGCGCTGAAATATCCACCTATGTACTTTTTGGTATGTTTCAGAGAAGATATGGAAATGTTAAAATGTTAAAGACTCAGTATGGTACGTAAATCACTTTCTTGATGCATGCCTAAATGCCGCTGGTCTCCCATGAGGGACATCAAGTGGGACAGAGGAAGCAGCAGCTGCTCGTGTATTTTCCCCGCGTTACAGAGGGGTCTGGAAAATGCAGCGAACGTGCATGATTAACAGAAACAGGAAACTGGGTTTATCTAAGTAGCAGAAACGCTATCTGAGCCCTTAGGGTAAGTTTACATCACGCCACGTGCTACTCTTTTTAGTACTGTTTTTTATTTAATCGTTGTAACAAATATTTGTCTTTAAAAAGACATCCCACTCTTACGAGAAATATAGAAAAGAATGTGTAGGGTTTGAGACACCTAATGCTTGTATGCAAAATGTTGTGAAAACAGGTACCTAAGCTTGAGTTTCAGCACTTACACAAAGGGTCCCCAACAATTTTCTTTGTTAGGCGTCATGTAACCTTCAGGTGTGGAAAAAGTGAGCCGTCCCTTAATTAACTCAGCTCAGATACAGAGATAATGGGGGGCAGCTGGTTGGATACAATAATAACATGAATAGGACATGGAGCAAAGTGGCATTAAGAAGAACATCTATGCCTGTTTCAGGTTAAGGAGAAAACCATGTATAGATGACCCATTAACGCGCTGGAGACATGTTTTATAGACTGAATTGAGCAGAATAACATCAGACCTGTTTTTCAATTGCAGAAAGTCCACAGCTGAACAACACTAATGTTGCAGGATAAAGAAGAAGCCTTTACAATGGCCATGTCACCTAGCCAAACTTCCATCCATCCATCCATCCACCCACCCATCTTCTAATCACTTATCTTGGTCAGGGTTGTTGGGACAGGAGCCTGTTTTTGGTCGCATAGGGCACAGGGCTGGGTAGATCCTGAAGGAGATAGCAAACTTACCCTTTTACTACAATTCATGCAGATCAAAAGAAAATGAGCATTGACGGAGAGGAATGGCTTATTACGGAGTTTCATCCAACTGTCAAAATGTCCACCTACGTCCTAGCCTTCACAGTTTCTGAATTTACTTGTAAAACGACAGACTATGGAAGGTATGTTCTTAAGGTAGGTCTTCCTTTCTTACCACCATCATATTACACGTGGTTCACAAATTCATTTTAGTGGGACACATGCATATTCAAGCCATGATGAGTTTATACAATGTGCATACTAATGACATGTGGATGAGGCCGTTTGACGTCAACGTGTCAGCCTCTGTGAGCTCCACAGCTGAACAGAAGCCGCTGTCAAAATGTTTCAGAATCTTTCCTGGCGTGGTCATACTTTTTAGTGTTGATTGCCGTTACTTCAGCCAAAGAATAATTAAATGCATCTACAAATGCATTAAAATCAAAGGAACACAGGTACCAAAAGCATCACGGCCCACCCTCCTGTTCAAGTAAAATAGCTGTCCGCACATCTGCAGTCCTGGGAATGTAACCACACGTGTATTTTTTTGCATTATCTGTTGATCAGAAGATAGTCAGCCTCGCTGGTTTCTATCTGTGTTTGTAAAACAGGCGCCATGTAATTCTTCTTTCACCCAAATTCTGCACCATCTACCTGGACACAATCAGTATTGGGCATTTCAGGTCCAGAAACTTACAAATCCAGACCAAGATTTTGTTTCTACCAACCAGCTGAGTACTCTGTGACTGCGACTCTTTATGCTGAACTCTGTTGGTAGAAACAAAATCTTGGTCTGGATTTGTAGTTTCTGGACCTAAAATGCCCAACACTGCACAATCTCAGGCGAATAGTGGACAACCTGGAGACCACAGACGCGTTATCAACGGCGAGGAACCTAGCAACCAGAATTCTCACACAAAAGTCTATTTGCAGAGGGCATGATACCCTGTACCCACCCTTTGATGGTAGCGATTGTCTTTATGACAGACATGGGCACGACCAGACGCCGTTGCCGTTGGCCATGTGGATTACGCCCACAGCATAGCTGGGAACATCCTTGAGTTCTTTGAAGATCTCTATGAAATAAAGTATCCTTTGAATAAGCTGGGTAAGTCTTAGTGTTTTTACTAAATACCTGAATATGTATATAATCATGACTTACTTAATAACCCATCTGAGGAGCTTAGTAAACGTTAATACTTTGGATTAAAATATGAGGTAGAACTCCAGAGAGGTATTGCAGGAGCTGTAATATGCTTACATTTTTTACGTTTTATTTTGTGAAATGATGTTTCTGTTTGCTTTATAAGACCAGATTGCTGTGCAGAATTCCATTGCAAGTGGTATGGAAAACTGGGGCCTGATAATCTACCAGGAGGCATCATTACTTTATGACAATAACTTCTCCGTGACAGCCCACAAGGCCATGATCGCTGAAATCGTTGCCCATGAAATAGCTCATCAGGTAGAACTGATTTTGCTCCTGGATTAGCTGAGCTTTCGACCCAGTGCTCTCTGTGAGGTCCATCATACATCTCTTATCAGTAGACATGGCAGCAAGTTCTGAAACATCAACAGAAGAATTAAAATATCTTCCATTAAGCATTGTTTGGAAGGAAAGCATGCTGATTGTAATGCGGGCTTGGATTTTTCAAATGTAACCATGTATGCTAAGTTATTTTAGTGGTCGGGTGTGAGTTTCCTATCACACAGCAGCAAAAAACATCCAAAACACACACAATATACTGATGTTGTTGTTGTATTGGCAGCCAGAGAAACATGTTAGTGAAACTGATAATGATCTTTGGCTGAAAACACAAGTATATGCATGTCTTTCGATTTCCAGCATCAGGTATATTGGATTCTTTTTGGAAGAGTTTTGCAAAAGCCTCAGACAAGCTTAGCAATTCATAAACGCATAAAATATATGTAGTGCTGGTCGCCAAGCGTGTTTACAGCAGCCTCTCGCATATTAACTCACAGTGATCTCACAGTGATTTTTATATCTCACATTTCATATCTTTCATGGTTTTCCCAGATCGTGGGGGCCTGTTCCTTTAACCCCCGCCATGTGGAAGGGTCGTCTGTATTTCATAAAACAGGGAATTTTGATTTTCAGAAATTGACTTCTTGAACATATTGTTTTAAAAAAATATTCCATAAATGGCAGAGATTAAAAATGTTGGGTGTGCTACATCCGGCAAGTCATGACCCCCTGACCCTCCTGTCTCCTCCCTCACATGGCCCTGATGAGCCACGCCTGTTGCTTGTTACCTCTTGTCAGTCTTTGTATTTAAGTACCTGTTTGTCTCGTCAGCCGCAATCCAGTCATTAATGTCGCTCCTCCTGTCTGCCTGTGTCCTTCCCTGTACTTGCCTTCTTGTTTAGTTTCCCATTCAGTTCGATAAACCCATTTTTGTTCACCACACACCTGCCTTCGAGTCCTTCGTCTCGCATCTCATGACAATGTATTATAGAACCAAAAGCGGTTGTCTCTTAACCCAATGTTTGATTTCTCTTTAAATGTTCCAGTGGTTTGGAAACCTGGTCACAATGGAATGGTGGAATAACGTGTGGCTCAATGAAGGCTTTTCCACATACGTGTCATACTTCGGTGTGGATAGAGTCGAGCCAACCTGGAATTTTGTACGTCTCCCATTTGTGTTTATTTAAACATTTTCATTGCTCTGCTTCATTTTCAGGTGCTTTTACATTGCAATAGTAATATTTTGTTTTTCAGAAAGAACTGTTCTTCCTCAGAGAGGTTCAGGGCATGCTTAAAATGGAATCCAAGGAAAACCACCGACAGCTCATTCCCGAAGCGGAAGAGGTCGTTACATACGGTGACATCGAGGACCTGTTCGACCCCATCAGCTACAGCAAGGTGCTTGGCCGACAGTCTGATGGCTGCAGCGTTTTACTCATGGCTTTTAAAAGACAGCTCAAGACTTATCTATCTAGATGGGTTTTGGCGTAATCTGTTTGCATACGTTCTGCATTTTATTGGGATTTGTTAATGTATATTCTCTGTTTTTGTAATGCATTGTGTCACGAGTTGCATACTTTTAAATTTCTCTCATAATGGTCGTGTAAAGCATTTTGTGATTTGCGTCTGCGAAAAGTGCTATATAAATAGATTTTAGTCACTTACTTTTACTCAAGTCAAATCAAGTCAAGTGAAGTAGCACATTATTGTAGCAACAATATACACATAAAGTAGGTAGATAGACAGGACAAATACCTGTATCTTTGTGCTACAGGGGGCAATAGTGTTGAGAATGCTGTCTAGTTACGTGTCAGAGGCGGTCTTTGTCAGCGGTGTGAAGGTAGGGGGCGCTTTTTCACTCTACTCTGGCCATCATATGAAAATTATGTACTGAAGTGTGTGTCAAATTAAACACAGATGTAATCTTGCCCAGCCAAGTCTAGCAGTAGAATTGTCTACTAAATAAATATTTTTCTTACTCTGTTAAAGTAACTGGTAATGAGAAAATACTGAAAATCCCTCTAGCATTTTTCACAAGCCAGGTGAACTAAAGTATTGAACAAACTCTAAATGTCATTACTGCAATATAGCAACTTGATTTTAAAATACTGATTCGTTATTTCTCTAATTCGCACAAATGTCTCATTTTAGTCCTATCTGAAGGCGTTCCAATATAACAACGCAGAATGCCAGGATCTCTGGAGACACATACAGGAAGTAAGTTTTATTACACACATTTCCACCATGAAATCTTGCACGTCATGATAGCCGATATATTAAGAAATGTGTAGTGACCCTCATATGCCTTGTTATAAATAAAATTATATTAAAGAGTATGTTTGGGCAAATTCCTGGCGCGGATTACATGGAGATTACTTGAGCTTGTCCTAACGGTTTCATCAATGGAGTATAAAAAGAATTGAAATCGCTAAAATCATGTGCAGGCGGTAAAAAGCAACAACGACACCACTCAAGTTGCCGACATGATGGAGTCCTGGACCAAAGAACCAGGCTATCCTCTTATTACCATCAACACCTCGTCTGGAGACATATCCCAGGAACACTTCATGTTCAACGAAAGCGCGCAATACAAGTGAGTCACTTCATGACAGTTTTAAGTGGCTGCATGCAGAGACGCTTTGGTGCCCATCTAGTTCGGTGCTTTGCTTTGCGCTGTGAACCTGAATCCAAGTCTTGTGTCAACAAATTGTGGACAGCAATTTAATATATTTTTTTGAGAATGTGAGAACGTTTTCAAGTTTGTTCAGTAGCTTTTCTGTGATGCCAGATATCGTAATACGTATAACATTGTGTCGTTTTCATCCGTTTCTCTGGCACAGCATAACATGGCAAGTTCCAATTAAAATGCTCAAGTCTGGTTCGCAGGAGATAACGCAGGACCTTCTGACTGTAAATGGCCCCGGTAATAAATGTCTTTCTTTTTTTTTCTTTTAATAATTCTTCATAATACGTTATGTATAATATTTATAGCGCAGATGTAATGTACTACATTCCTTAAATATTTGTTTTGGATCTTCTCACGCATGTAGAGAAATAAAATAAATAAGAATAACGACAGAAAATGAAAGCGTGAACTCAAACGGAGAACAGCTTTTATATATAATGTTGTTCCTTGCAGTTTCGAAACCAATATATCAGTCAAATAACAATGAGTGGATCCTAGCCAACGTCAACTGCACTGGATACTACAGAGTGAACTACGACCCGGAGAACTGGGAGAGGCTTCTGCAGCAGCTTGGCACAGACCACCACGTAAATTCCATTCATTAATTTCATGCTTCACGATTTGTGTTGTTCCCTTTGGACAACGATCATAACGATCACCATCTAGGCATTTTTTTGTGAGTAGAAGCCTTACAGATGAATAAATGTATCCTTTCATAAAAGTTCAGCAGCAAATTCTTAAAAGGAAATGAAAACAGAGAAATGCAAATAGAAATATGTTTAATCTTTCACAAACATGGATTGAATCGCGGTTCTTCTTATGTAATCGTGGAAAAATGAAACTCTCCAGGGCAACGCACATTCGATTACAGAGACAGTAAAATTGTCCCCCAAGAGAAAGTACTTGATATCTGTTGCTGAAATCCTTATAATGCATTAAAAACATTATTTACAATTCTCCAGATGATTCCCGTTGTCAGCAGAGCACAGCTTATCGACGACGCATTTGAACTAGCAATGTAAGTTCATGTCGTCAGATGTACCTGACCTTCAGGGAAAATGCTGTTTTTTTATCGTGTCGCATGTTCCGTAATTTATGTGTAACCCATGATCACATACCATTCTTTGTAAATTACTATTATTATATTGGTTCGTGGATGTGTTCATTCAAAGCAACGTATCTCATTTAAACATCTACATCTTAACATCTTAACCATTATCCAGTTAATGCAGGTACCGGAGGGCAGGACTGGAGATTTGATACATCCCGAAATCACTAACCTACCAATTACAGCCCCTTCCCCTTAATTATTATGTTGGGATCACCCACTTCTCTTAAACTCTAATATATTTTTCTGTAAAAGATGCATATTTATAATATATCTTTCCAGTGCTTTTTCCAGTGCCAGTGTTTATTTATGTGTATGCTATTAAATATCACATGCTTTTTTGACCACAGTACAGGGTTTCCATAGAAAACATAGATATAACAAAGGCCTTAATTATCTGTCAACATGAATGTGTGATTTATAAATTGCTATTTAGTAAGTGGTTGTGTTTTTGCAGCGTAACATTTCATCCCTGTTAAGCACCTATAGTTCACTTTAAAAATGGGACATTTCCTATGCTGTGATATGTTGTGTACATTTCTCTGCTTGACTTAATTCATATTATAATGATTTTCTGTTTGTCTGATCTAGAGCCAGGCATGTCAATATCACTTTGGCTCTCAGCTTTACCAAGTACCTACACAAGGATATGGAATTCATTCCCTGGGCGACTGCCTGGCATAATCTTCAAGACATCACTCTGATGTTAGATCGTTCAGAAGACTATAGCTTCATTGAGGTCAGTTCTCGATAGGGAATCTTCTTTGTGGTCAAAATAAGCTGTAGTGCGTTACAAAAAATCAGGAGAAGTTCTTATTACATTCCATCATATTTTAGGCATACCTGAGAAAGCAAGTCACCCCGCTTTATGACCATTTTGAAGCTTTCACCATGAAATCATCCATCCCCGAGCAACTGTCTGCGCAGTAAGTCCTGCGTCTGTTTGCACCTTAACACGGAGCTGCTCGGCCAAATTTAATGTTTTAAAAATGCTAATTGTCTTTCTGTTCTGTGACAGGTACCATCAGAATATAGCCATCGAAATAGCATGTGGCAGTGGTCTAATTAAATGCCAGAAGATGGCCAGTGACACGTTCAATCAATGGAAACAGAACTCCACCTCAAAATGGTGCAGAACATTGTCTTTTTTTCAGCGATCATAGTTGTACTGAACATCATATCTATTGTAAGATTCAACCAAGCTTGTAGTGAAGTCTTATCTATTGTAGGGTTCACCCAAACTTGCGATCACTCATCTGCTGCGCTGCCATAGCTGTCGGAGGTCAGCAAGAGTGGGAGTTTTTGTGGCAGTCGTTTCAGAACACCACTGAGGAGACAGAGAAAGACATTCTGAGAGATGCTCTGTCCTGCACCAAGGATACCGAGATCCTGAAAAGGTTAGCTCTTAAGAATCGAGGTATTCTGCACCATGTGTCATAGACGTTGCAAGGATATGAGAAAAAAATTCATTCTTGTTTTTTAGACTCCTGGAATACACTCTGGACCCGGATAAGATAAAAAAGACTGAATTTTATTCCGTTATGAAATCCATGGCCATGAATGTGGCAGGTCATTCTTTAGTCTGGGACTTTGTCCGGAAGAAGTGGACATACCTAAAACACGAGTTAGTTTTGTTTTATCTGTTTTTTTTGTTGCCTTTACAGCACAGAAAGCATATAGAGCTGATACAAGGCTGTTACTAATTTGCAATGATTGCTACTCAGAGGCTGTAATGGTATACCTCACTTCAGGCTAGAAAGAAGGACTGGTAACACTTTACTTAAAGCACTCATGTACAATGCATTATACAAAACCTTCACAATGCATTATAATGCATTCATAAAGTGCATAACACATTATAGCCATGTTTATTATGCATTATGAAAGCTTTATGATGCTCTCATCTTTAATAATATATAAATGTCTATAAATACCTTCATGATGCATTATAATGGCTTATACTGACCATTATAATGTGCTATGAAGGTAACTTTAGTGCATTATAGATGAGAGCTTCATGGGCATTAGTAATGCATAAAAAAACATGGGTATAATATGTTTAGCCTTTTTATAAATAGTTATAGCTGTGCTTAGGATACTTTTTGAATGCATTTTAATGCATTATGAAGGTATCTATAATGCATTATGAAGGTATCTATAATGCATTATGATGACTGCTTTACCAAAGGACCATTTAAGAAGCATACTTAACTAAAATCACACCTGAGTTGTTCTATGATTACTATTTCTTATGTTATGATTTTGCATGTTAACTGCATTGTTATTGTTGTGCTGTAATTGCTTTTCTGAGCAAATTTTCAAAACTACTTTCAGATATGGAGGTGAGGAGCTACTGTTAGGCGGCGTAATCGAAGCAGTGACAGAACGATTCTCCTCAGAAACTGAACTCCAGGAGGTAAAACTGACATTAAATCCCACGGCCCTCTCACTTAATCTGAAACCTTTAACACTCTCTTTGTCTTCAGCACCTGAAAAAAAGACATTTTTGCCATCGAGATTCAGAACATCCTGATGCTATGAGCTAATGTGCTTAGTGTGTTTGTGTAGGATGCTGTTCAGCCACTCTCTCTCTCCGATCCTCTGTCCCGCTGTAGTTAACACAGTTCCTGGCCGACCACCGAGTGGAAGACTTTGGTTCCGAGATGTGGGCTCTAGAGCACGCCATTGAAAGGGCAGAAGCTAACATTAAGTGGGTGAAGGAGAACAAGCAGATCATTCTGGAGTGGTTTCGTGGAGAATCTGTGGCTTATTAAGATTCATAGCTTTTCCCAGGAAAGTGCGGAAAGAATTCTTCAGATGAGAACCAGATGGAGGGAGGAAGCAGAACGCCGAAACAATGTGCACTGCTGGGATTACAGCATTCCGTGCAGGCCTGCTAGCCGGGCGGCTTCTCTGATGGCGGGCCTCCTCAGGAACGGCCTGGCATGTGTAACGTTAATGGAAAGATAGCAAAAGAGTGTATCACTTTCATCAACTGAAGCACTATGTAACAAGTCACTTTTTTAGAACGCTTATGCAAGAATCAGTGTAAAAATAATTTCATTACACATAGTATTTTATTACTGTTTCAGACCCCAAGGACTATAATACACCTTTAGGTCGGCACGTACTCAGGTATATGAATAATTTAAACTTTTTAAATTTGATTAAGTAGCAGAAAAATAATGAAGATTTATTATTTTTATTACAGCCACATTTAGACCTATATAAACAAAATTACTGAGAATATACAAAGTACTTAATGTGAGTTACATGTTACATTTCAGATGTTTTAAGCTGGGACCTGATTGTGTAAACAGAACTGGAAATTGGAGCGGCCAGGGCAGTCCACTGACTCTGATCCAAATTGAGTCACTGTGTTCCTGAATCTTGGCTTCGGACGTTATGCAGGGATGCCAAAGGAGCGTGTGTTTGTACAAATGAGTTTCCCCCTAATCTCAATGTCAAATATTCTCTGTTCGGTCACCTTACCTGTAGCCAGACTATGATCATTATGCAGCCCTTCCCATTCGCTTTGTTGTTTGACAAGTCGAGCAGAGCAGCCTCAGAAATAGGTGCAGTGTAAGTTATGGCCACAAGATGGCAGTGTGGAATTACTTTACTGGGATGTTTGCGCAATAGGAATGTACTAGTCCCGCCATTAAATTCATATGTTAAAAAAAGCTCGTCACAATCTCTTAAAGGCGATTTTTAAAATCAGTTGAAGAAACATTAAACGTTTCAGAAGTTCTCAAAGAAAATAAAGCCCAAACTGGTAGTGTTGATATATCGTTGATATATTTATAAAAAGTTGAAAGGATAGAAGGTGAATTATTATTATTATTATTACTATTATTATTACACCCCATAATGATGTAGGAAAGAACAATCCGCATTAGCTCAGGGAGCAGTATTATGTAATTTTTAACATTCTGTTTAACACTTTTTAACTTAGTTGTATTCTGTAAAACATGAATGTAATCTTTGTTGGTCAGATAATGCAGAGTGCAGAACAGTAAAGATGTATCCGTCCAGAAACTTGCATTGTGTGCTGCCGTAGTTTGTGTTGCTCATGCAGAGCTACAGTGAAAGAGCTGAATGAATGAAATATCTATCTGGTACTATCCTATATGCTGTAATTAGAAAAACACACAGCCCGAATATCCCTATTCTTTTGCTTTATTATTAATATTGCAATATTGAAAAAATGGATTTGTAATAAAATATTCAACAGAGTCTTGCTCTGCCTCAGTTTGATATTTTGTTTCGTCGTGTCGTGATCAGAGTTAACGGAACAAGGAACATGTGCCTGCTTGTTCTATCCAGGGTGGTGGGGGGACCGGAGCCCATCCCGGAGGCTATGGGCGCAAGGCAGCAAATAACCCAGGGTGAGGCGCCAGCCTAAAATCATTTACACTTTGTGGATAAATATAGTCACTTCTTTTATGGAAATTTTAGCTGGGTATACAAATTCTAAGTAAACTTTTTATTTTTTTACTTTTTATGGTCAGCGCAATTTGAATTATATTTGAGTTACCAGCACAAATTGAGTTATATTTTATGTTCTAGTCATGTAGTTAAGAATTTCTGGAAATTGTGCTGGTGTCTTAAAACCATCACTCTCCCAGTATCTGGGGGGATCTGTTTTGAATTCCCTGACGACAGAGGAGGTTTGGGCAGTACCAGCGCACTGCAATTGTGAGATGTCAGCAGTCCATTCAGAGGGGCGTTTCCTGTCTTTGCTAGTGTTACGGAAGCAGGTTTGGGGACGACTCTCAGCGTGCCTGACAGCTGGGCGACACAGCTGTGATCAGTTACACTGTCGGTGCTTCCAAACTGAGGATGGATTTACACCGTCCCCATAGCCACATGTTCTCAGGTTACAGTAACAACAGGAATATTTATGCTGCTCGTATTTTAATCCCTACAACTTCCAGTTTCAAATAAAAGAGCATCAGAAGTAAAAAGAAATCCATCAGGTTATCATCCTTCTGAAGTCTACTGTCATCTCCGCTAGGGTTAAGGTTAGAGCTGGTTAGGGCAAAGATTCTCTTCATATCACAAAGTAATTCTGATGTTCTTCTCAAACACTACAGACCTTATGCAGAGATGTACACATTAATTCCCTATTTTCAATGCCTTGAGGCCCCTTTAATATCCTGACCCCTTTATGTGACTTGTTTAATATTGCCCCAGATTAATGAACAAGCACAAATTACTACAGACGTAGTTACACATTTTTAAATCCCAGGTCATATTACAGTGGCAGCCTGCCCTATAAATCACAAATGCTTATTCTTGTTTTTGCTTTAGTTTTCACAATAAAACGTTAGGAAAACCAAAAATGAACTTGAGTCTATGTGTGTGTGGGGGGGTGTGTGAAATATGTACACTGTACATATTACATTGTAGGGACCAAATGTCCCCGTAATGTGATAAAAATGTGTTTTTTTATGTTGTGGGTCCCTGTAAGGGAAAACTCGATTTTATAAATATCTAGCTGTGCCGGCAATCAAAAACGTAAGAATGCCAAACGGCTTGTGTTTTGTTTGGTTACTTATGGTTAAGGTTAGGACTAGGCAGGAGTTAAGGCTTTCATAGGTGGGATTAGGGTATTTCCCATAAAGATGAATGGATGGTCCCCACAAAGACATGAATACAAACATGCCTGTGTCTGTGTGTGAGAGAGAGCATGTACCATGTTAGAGACTGGTATTCGGTCCAGGAGTCCTCTTGGAATAAGATGATCGTGACCCTAACCAGAATAAATGATTGGACCATGGGAAAAAATAAACTTTTTTACCACCGTTATAAATTTAAGTATCCTGGACGCACCATCTGGTCAATTTGGGTTTCCACTCGTCATGTGTCCTTGTTCTGTTCTCCTTGGCTCTGGCGCAGCGAGAAACGCACCCATTAGCAGGAGAGACCCACTGCTGATGAGCGTTTATTTCCAAATGTGGACTAGGAGGCGTCAAGGTAGGTGGCCTGTCCGCCTCTCATTTGGGATGGTTGTTTATGAAGACTTGGCAAATGCAGGCGGACAAGCGCGCGGTTCAGTGGGAGACGGAGGGTCACGTCACCGTGGCATGAGAGCGCCGGAAGAACGATCGCCGTGCAGCCATTGGGTCTCCGTTCATTTTTTGATGAAGTTGGAGAGAGGGATCATTTTCTGGCCTAGGCCTATCTCTGTTCAGTGGTTTCTTTTCTATTACAGCCTTTGTTTCGTGGTTTAGCTTATGAACTTCTCCTATAATTAAAAGCATAATTAAATGTGTCAGGTTCATTGAGTACTATTATTTCCCCACACCGGTTTTTTTTTGGGGGGTGGGGGGGGGTTGGCACTCTCATTTTAGGATGAGCTCAGACCACCAAGAAGTATGAGAACTGTCCTTTGTCCAGGTTTTTATTTTCAGTGCGCCTTTTCACTGTGTCCCAGTGTGTATTGTATTCTGTCAATTTCTCTTTGTGGCATAAAAGAAAATAAATGATGTGGCATTAACGAACTTGCAGGGCTGTGGTTTATTTCATGCTCCCGCAAGTCGTGTGTGTCTCAGCGTGTTTGGAGCCCCGCAGATCGTTTTCAGCATTAGCTTTTTAAGCACCAAAGCACCTCAGCTGAGCGACGGGAAACATAGGCTCATTGGTTCACGACGTAAGTGTTGTGGGCTCGAACATCATCCTTGCATTACGCAAGTGTTTCACCTGCATTCCAAAATAATTATTGATGATGATACGTGAAATATTCGTTTTGAATAAGTAACCCACGAAAATATTGTGGTCTAACTGGGATGTTCTCTTTAGTACCTCAACAGCAAACACGACGTCTTGCATCCTGATTTATTTCCACACTAGGTGGCGGTACGAACACAGGTGGAAGCAAGCGGGCTCAGCGGCTACGCACCGCAGAACAGATCGCTTAATGGGAAGAAGGAAGGAAGCCTTCATAAAACCACCCCTTCACGGTCATTTTACGTTCTTTATTTCACAAAAGTCATATTACAATAAAACATAAATTAAAACATACAGGAAGCATGTCACCTAGGAATACGTCAAAATAATTTCACGTTTTCAACTTGTGATTACATTGTATTAAATAAACGGGCATAATTTGAAAATCAAGAAGTAGAGTACAAGTGACAACACTCAACATATACATTCGTCTTAATTTAACATCGACAAAGATCAGTGCTGTAACTAAGTTGCATCAACTTTGACGAAAGTCAGCATAATGAGTGAAATCGTGTGAGACCATCTTTACTACAGAACCCTGCGAAAATTAACTTAAATATTACACATTAAACAAACAAACAAATATCTAATAAACAATTACGTGTAGGTGTATATGTGTTTAAATATGCATGTGTGGGTGTGATTATAAAGCACTCAGTGCCATTGAAATATTTATTTCTTAAAACAACGGAACACTGTTGGTAATTAATTTAGCTGTTTACTCGTATTAATTTTTTAAACCAGTTGTATAGGATTAACGAGTTGTGCGTGGGATCACATACGCCAATATAACGAACTCTGTGCATGCACAATGATATACTGAATAATTTATTTCCCTCATATAACAAAAATAATTTATTTGGAAAAGCCTATTTATGTGTACACACACAATGCGATTGCTTTAGTCAGGAATATGTAGGAATTCCACGTTTTACGAAGAAAAAGTTTTCTAAGGCCAGGATATTTGTAACAGTGGCGTCTTAAATAAACCCAGACTAGATTCGGTTGTTTTCACCGTATATTTAATTGTTTTGCCGCCAAAACATACCACAGTCATCCGTTACCATCTTATTCCTTTAATTACCTACATACTTTTACAGAAATAATTTATCGGGGGGGGGGGGCAGAAAAAATACGCAACTCAACAAGTCGTGACAAACCGGCACATGGGGGTGGTGAATTTTTTATTCTAGAAATAAAAATATGTGCAGACAAAATGTAACAGTTTTATGCAGAAAATTAAGCCTTGTGGCCAAGGAAATTATTAGTGTTGTAACAAAAGCACAACATAAACAAGTCTAAATATAGTTCTCTCGCCAGCACGGGGAACGCTTCTTGGTTGCCTGTCGTGTGAGCGTCGAGCATGAATGGGGATCCTTGGTTCGATCCATTTATTTGAATGAAACTCCATGCCAGGTATTCGCGTTTACTGAAGGCGGCAGTGAGTCATAGGCAAAATATGCTCACAACGAAAATACGGAGCTGGGGCGATGAAGTTCAGACCTGGATAGTGGAATCGGCAGCCCGGCCCCCTTTCTGCTGTTTACCAAGGACTTTGCTTATAACTGCAGTTCAGCGCCATACCTTGTCCCTGGAGATATTCTGAAGTACCAGCTTCACTGGTATACAACGTACAAAGAAATAAACAGATAAATATATAAACAAACAAATAAATCCATCTAGTGAAGCTATTTTCATGGCCTTGGATTTGGGTTCTGGTTAGATCGGTCATTCAATACAAACAGCTCGAAGGAACAGCAGTTAGTAATTAATCTGAACGACCGCTGTCAAATTTATAAAAAGATTAGGCCACAGAAGAGGAAATGTATGGGTCAACAAAACCGAACTAGAGGGAAAAAAAATCATGGAAAAATTCACCATGGAAGAATTGCAGCAATAGACAGGGAAACTTCTGCTTAGTTCAGAACCACCCCCAATTCATTCATATTGTTCATTCATCTTTCATATATCATGTAGGCCTGCTTATTTATGCGTATTCACATGCTCATTTTTTCCAATGTACACGTATTTCTGAAACAAACAACAATAACAATAATAATAATTATTATTATTATTATTATTATTATCATTATTATTTTTTTTATTATGATGTTACGCTTATAATAATAAGGTTGCGTATCGCACATTTGACATTTTGGAATTTTTGTGATTTTTTTTTATTAACTTGGAAGTTACGATTGTAGGTCTACATTAGAACCGCCTGCGAAGGGCAAAGAAGCGTAAATTTGGAATATATTTATTACTATCATGGCCATACTAGGCCGAATATTTTCTTCTCCATCACCACCAAATTAACCAGTGCATATTTTTATGATCATTTCTTGCATTTGTAAGATTTGGCGCACACGATGGGAAGGGAAACACGAGAAGCGATGGATGGAGATGTTTACCTCTGCCGGCCATGCCCCACTCCGCTCCACTCCAGCTTTTCCTCCCTGGCTGCGGCTGCCCTACATGTATGTGTGAACGAAGCTGCCCCTTGTTTACAGCGCTGATTTTTACGGAGCGGACGCCGACGGTCGGAGCCTTGCTTACCGCACAGCTGCCAGTTTGCGCTTATAATTCCGAGAAAGGCCATCGGGCTTAATGAACAGGGGGGGCTTTCGCCCTGCTTATAGCGAGTAATATGTGAATCGTGCGCGTAAGGTATAACGGGAACAGCGAAACTAAAGGCGCTCGGTCTTGCGTGGCAGGGAAGGGATGGCCAACTAGCTGCAAATTTTAACTGCAGAGCGGACCGCCGACGACGGAGGGATAAAAAGGGGGTGCAGTCGGTGTGACCATTTTTGCTCTTGTGGATATTTGTATCCGAACCGCTTGGGGAGGGCCCGCTGAATTGGGGCTCTGCGTTTTCCTTCGCCGAAACGCTGCAGGCTGTGAATTCGGCGTGGGATTGATTTCCACGTTTATTAATAGGATGATTCAATAAAACGATAGGAAGATATACTAGGTGTTCTGTTTTTGGTCCCTCTTTTAGTAAGATTAGCTGGCTTAGCTACGTGTACATCCTTTTTAAAACAAGAAATGGAGGCTGAAGATGCGGATTACTATCAGACGACTGGATTCCCCAACTCGTGTTTTTTGTTAACCTCACATACGTTCTTGTATTTTTGGCAAGAATAACAACACTTTTTGAGTCGACTGCAAATGACCATCTTTTTCTTCTAAAGGAAACAAATAAATAAACGCCGATCAGAGACCACCCATTTCGAGACGACTGAATCCACGCTACGGACAGAAATAAGATCTCGATCTCGTTACGAACAAATCAATTATTTTAACTAGGCGTTCATCCTGCTCCCATTTACACCTCTTAAAAGGAAAAACTGTGAAGAAGACTCCGAAGTTCAGTGTCTTCTTTTTTTTTTTTTTTTTTTTAAGAAAAGACCTCTTGCATTTTAAGTCGATGCATTTAACAGGAATGTGGTCTGGGACAGAAAGAAATAATTTGACCTTGTTATGGGGTCTGTTAATCTCTATCTACACGACCTGTATGTGGCCCGCAAATGGAGAAAGTAAGTTTGCATATCTGTCCCTCTGTGGCTTACTGCTGTTATTATTACTATTTGACCTATTATTCATAGCCTTATTATTCGTTAATTCGTCTATGTTCTGGATCCACTATCTCTTGCAGACATCAACAGCCCCCAGCAATAACATCTTTTACTGTATCATTTGGCTTATCGTAATGCATGACACTGGGTTTAGTCCATCGTTCGGCCAGGCTTTGCGTATTTGCATACCAGCTAAGTAGTTTTACCCTTGGTTAGAAATTTAGAGTTTAAAATAATATGGGCCGATCGGTGGGAAAACCAGGTTTGCCGAACATATGGTTAACCT
>JAODLD010000008.1:4860757-4874712 GCA_026781065.1 Mormyrops boulengeri | reverse complement strand
GTGTTGGTTTACACGGTCTCTGCTTACCACCCCGGGGCTTGCCCCCCGGGGGCGGGTTCCCCCCCCCCCCCCCCCCCCCCAAGGGCCCGACTGCTTCCTGACTGTGGGAGGCACCGAATTTCCTCACTGGCCACACGGAGCCGACAGCTGTTTTCTATATGGAAAGCAGTTCTTGGAAGTGCTGCAGGATCTGCCATTAGCGTTCTGAGGGGCGTGTGCATGCCTGTGTGTGTCAGTATACACTTTTGTTTATAGCGATGTTTGCTTAATGCCCATAAAACAAATACAAAAGGACCGATATGGTGCAGGTACCTCGAGGTTTTTACCCTGTAGACACTTTTTTTTTTAAATGTTTTTTTATACATTCATTTTTTTACACCTTCTCTCCTTATGGCAGCACCGATCTAGTCTGTGTGTCCATGTGTCCATCCCCACAGTGTAATAAAAGCCCATTATTTTAACATTGTGGGGACCACAAGGGGAAACTCGATTTTATAAAAATCTGTGACTGCAATCAGAAAGTTTAAAATGCCAGAAATTAATACAAGACTAGAAAATTCCTGTATTTTGTTAGGTTACTTATGGTTAAGGTTAGGGATGGGTAGAGGTTAAGGGTGTCCTGATTGGGATTAGGGTTTTCTCCCATTGAAACACATGGAAGGTTCCCATTTAGATAAGTAGTCCAACGTGCGTGTGAGTGTGTATGTGTCAGTGGTTGTGATTCTCCCATGGCGAGCGTGACTTGCGGCTGGTCTCCGTGTTCTCCCCGTGGATGTCGTCCCTGGGGGAAATCACTGCACCTCATCTTCCCCTTAAACTAGGGGGCAGCTGTGTTTATGCTGGGCGGCTCTGCGAACCAAGCGGTCTGTCATGCAGGTGGGGGCCTGTGGGGAAGTGACAATCTTTAATGTTTATTCCACGGTGGGTGAAAGACCTTTTGGGTTCTGTGGGTTGTTCCCTGTTTGCTGTTTATCTCTGATTTTAACTTAAAAAGATACTAAAGTATTTGATCTGGAAGCTCCTTTTAATTGTCATGATTGAGTGTGAGTGTATGATGAGCAAGTTCAGTGGACACGACTGGAATGGCACCACAAGGCTGTGCCAACTGCAGGATGTGCTTGCTGCCGATGTATAAGTTGTCGAGTGAACCTGGTTCTTGCCGTGAGGCCATAGACACCAGCATGGTATTAAACTTTCAAGTACCAACCTACCCAACTACAGGATGTCCTGAGGGTTCTGTGTGGTAAATGCTTACAGTTTTAAATACTATTTACTCGATTTACAGCCTTCATTTAAAGGAACACCAGTGGTATTTGTTTAACAAGCACGCTTTGTACTGCCACATCCCTGAATGACCTGTGTGTGTGTGTGTGTGTGTGTGTGTGTGTGTGTGCGCGCGCGCGCGCACTCGCCCAGTCAGGTCACTGGGATCGGCCGACCGTAGATGAACTGGTTCCCAGGCCATCGTGTTAAACTGATCAGTAGGGAGTAGAAACAGCTTGGTGCTGGTACTACCGTCTGAAGAAGATGGGCGCTAAACCTCGGGCTTCTAGGAATCGCAGGTGCGCTAGCTGCCCGTATGCTGGCCCAGCCGTGAGTGCACCCGGGTTAACCTGTAACCCTGGTGGCGCGCTGTAAACGCCTCCATGCTCTTGTGGTGCTTCAGAAGTGTATCATGGCTAAGCATAGGGCCCGGCCATTTGAGGTTTCGCCCGCATGTTTTTGAGGGAAAGGCCATAAAGTCAAGGCTGACCTGACAAGCTGTGATGACGATGGGGGAAAATAATGACCGGCTTGACCCTGGCCGGGCAGGTAGAGCCGGTGCTTCTTGGACGCCCCTGAAGCAGCCGGAGGTGGTTGCCAGGTCATGCAGTATTCAGTTACGCTTCCAGGGCTAGCTTTGTGTGAAGATCTGTCTGCTACATGAGACAGTTCCTGTTGTTTTAATACCACATTAGCCACTGGCCACCTTGTACCAGGGCTGTGGGTGGGGGTAGATATTAAAGGTTAATAAACGTGGGCATGTTAAAAATTCACACCAGCATTAAGAGCTACATTGGCTTCAGTCCTCAAGTCAAGCATTATTGACCTGAGGCTCCCTTGATTGCAGCTGGTCGGTTTCAGGCTGTACCTGTTATGTTTTTCTGATTTTAAAAAAACAAAAAAAAAACTTTGTTGAGCTCTGCTATTATCATGTATTGCATAGTCATGTGACCAGGTCGTCATAGTCATGTGATCAAGTCCTGATTGTGCCTGTGTGGAAAAGAGGCAGTTTGTTTATTCACTGCTCTGTCTGTACTCCGCCATCTTCCGTATTTCCCCCATGGGCATAATGCTCTGCTTTCCGTTGGTCGACACTTTGCGGTAAATCGGCAAAATAAAGAAGCAGCACATCCGATGTACAAGAACGTGCAAGAACGTGCAGTAGAGAGGCGCTCGCGGTTGCCATGGGGACAGACACCTATGAGGCGTGCAGAAACCTGCCTGCAGGTGTTGGAAAGCACCGCATCCACACACGCGCACAGGCACACACCGCAGACATCCTCTCCGCATGCAGCCTTGAGGTTCCTCACCTCTCCTGAACCAATAGATCTGGGAATCCGGTCCATCTTTCTGCAGCCGTTGCCTTGCACCCTTGGCCCACGCGACTGGACTGCTGACTGCTCGTGCAGGGAGGTGGCACCTGACCTGCTTCATGTGTTGCTTAAGTGACTGCAACGAAACTCCATTCTAAACGGTAAAAGTACTGCTCTACTATTGTAAGACATGCAGGACTTTAATCCTGGCAATGCGCAGTTTATAAGCAGCTGCCAGATATTAGACACTAATAGTTGTTTATGGAATTCTCAAAAGAGCCTTTCCCAAGCTTTGGTCCTCATCCGCACCTTTTTTCTGTCTAATCTTGTGGTTGTTTACAGGTTCGTCCTTGGTGTGGGCATGTTCATGCAGCGGGGGGCACGCACGACAGGCCAGAAGAGTTGAAAACACAAACAGGGCTGTCTCCGTGTTGTGAGTCTGTAATTGCCAGGATGCAGCTGAGCCTAACCTCCCCTCCCTTCTTTTTCTTTTTTTTTTTTGTTTTTTTGGTTAAACTGACACACCCATTCCTGGAATCTCCAGGGAACGTCAGTGGTTAGGTCTCATTTAAGTTTCCCTTGTAATTACGCTGTCTGTAACTTGAAGACCACATTCATCATACATCGATTCCGATAAGCATTCGGTGGACCTAGTGTAGATGGCTTAGTTGGGGGGGTGGGTGGGTACTTCTCTCTCCGTGTGCCTTTCTCAAGGTGGTGATAGGATGTCAAAAATTGTATCAGGACCTGAGGTCCCTACCTGGCTCGTTCTTTGGGGTTTGCAGTTTTTCCTGTTGACGGCTTTGATAAAACTATCATCTCTAACAATGAAATCTTTTGTCCCTTTCATCACCATGCGAGAAAGACCTACCATTTTCTAAATAGTTTCCAGCTTATTAAAGCTATTTCTGACCATGACTGTCGCCCTACTAAATTACCATTGGTTGTTTCCTCTGTCTAAGTCTAGGAGCTTCTCTGTGTCTGTAGGGTAAAGACTTCCTCATTGGGATTAAAATCAGCTGAGTTTGGCGTCAGCCTATTGAAAACTTGTCTAATTCTGAAAAGCTGAACGCTTGGGAAACGGTTGGTTTAAAACTTTGGGGAAACCAATGTAAAGCTGATTCGTGGTCAGTGAACGTCAAGGTCTGGTGACTTTGAGTTAAAGCTTTTATTTTTTAGAGTCATGTGAAACAAAACAGCGGATGTCTCAGCACTAAGCCGTCATCCGCTGTTCTTGGAGAACCACCCAACAAACACAACCTGCATTCCTTAAACTTGGTGTCTGAATCGCTGTACTCTTCATGCTGATTTGTTTTTTTTTTTCGTGTTTTCGGGTACATCCATCCATCCATCCATCCATTGTTAATAGCCACTCTGGTCAAGGTCACTGTAAGTTCAGAGCCAGTTATAGGAAGTGTAAAGTATGACAGACTGGCATCCTGTTACATGACACACACACCTGTGCTCATGGCAGTTTGGAGTCACTAGATCACCTGGAGAAAACCCAGAATGACTTGGAGAGAGACGTCGTGTACAGAGTTTTGGTTGAAAAGTCCAGCCTTGGACGGCAGGCATTGGCTTCCACTTCAAAGTATCAGAAATCCCAGTGGCTTTCATGATGTGGTCAGCTGCCCACCATGTGCCCACTGGGATGACATTGTCCTCGATCTCCATGTATCTTGTGGATTGACATTTTTCAGGATACGTGAATGTATTTAACGTGATACTTGTGTGATCTTCCCATTAGCAGACACGACAGGAGTTGCTCAGCTTGCATTGTCACCCGTGTGATACTAAACATGTTGCTGTGGCTCTGGTTTAATTAGTCACCCGTTAATGTGATTTGGAGTAAATATAGACCCTGAGTGAGTGCACTCACGCTGCTGTTTGCTCCACTTTTATCTATTCAGCTATAGTCACCGACCCCCGTTCATCAGATTTCATCAGCACTGTGTTACTCGGCAGCATAAATCAAAGCTTTTTTCCCCACTTGCATCTTTTAAGCTAACTTGTAGGTCATGTTTATTTTGTTTGGAAACCCCCCCCACCCAAGTGCCGTTAAAGTACTCTAGAAAAGCTCTAAACACAAGTACCTATACTTTATGCACACGTGCATTGCTTGCCTTTGCCCTGTGGTATGCCTTTCAGAAGAAGTTAGTGTTGAATTCACATGATACTGACTTTAGAGTGACTTCACTCTTCCCTCAGTAACATGAAGCGTCTTGCTGGTTATTTCAAAGCATTTGCTCATTGTTCATCATCTTGCTGAAGGTAGACTGGGGTATGAAGTAAGGCTGTTTTTATTGCTTCTGAGTCCAACTTCCATGGTGGAGTCAGGATGCATCAAGGGTAGGTGATGTTATTGCACTTTTCAGTCCCTTGGTTAATGATGGTACAACAGTGTATCCTTAAGTATGTCAGTGTGGTTTTAAAAAAAAAAAAAAAAAAAGTGTTGCACAAAGGTAGTGCATTTGCTTATTTTTAAATGTTCCAAGCCTGCAGAAATTAGATTGTTTTGAGTAATTTTTTGAGTAATCGAGTCCCCTGCACCATCAGGTTCTTGATTATAAGTGGATAGTTCTGTTTATGGAATTTGAAGTCCGCTTCTAGCTCACCTGCTTGTCTGACGCCTGGCTCAGCTGCCTTCAAATGTTTTGCTTTTGTATGGTTTGTCCAAGTCTGTGCCAGTGGGATAATTCTCCTTGACTGAACTCTCAGCAGCCCCTATGGCTATAACAATAGACTATGAGTGCCCTCAATACTCGACTGTAAGAATACTCTGCCTCTGATTTGATAGTGCACTTGGTAGACCGATATAAGCATACCCTGCCTCTGACCACGTGTACCCTCAGTACATGACTATGAGAATACTCCTCCTCTGACCACGTGTACCCTTGGTACATGACTATGAGAATACTCTGTCCCTGACCACGTGTACCCTCGGTACATGACTATGAGAATACTCCGCCTCTGACCAGTCACATGCTGCACCTGTTTATGGCCTTCCCTCCATTCCTCCCTCCATTCCCACCATGGCCTTCCCCTTTCTGAGCCTTCCTGAGATTCCATGGATTCCTGTGGACATCTGTGTGACGAGCAAGGCGGAAAAACAACAGGCGTGTGTGCGGGCTGGGTAGGGAAAGGAGCTGTCTGGCCCTGTGCAGGACTCTCTTCTACCTTGTTTCCTTTGGATTGACTCCAGAAGTGGATCCTTATGTTAGCCCCAAGGACTTGTTTTTCACTTCTTACCTCCGGCACACCTGCGTGTGCATGTTCCGAGTTCAGCTTGGCGGTGCCACCCCAGGAACCCCCTGACAGACTTAGCATGTTACTCAGCACCTCCACAGCTGTGATATAGTACCATGTGTTGTATCACGAGGTGCTGCTGGTGTTTTTACAGAACAGCCCTAAATGCTCTGTGGTTTTTCTCTTTGAGTCAAACCTGGTTTTTGATGATTCGGGGTGAAAGACACTCACAAGGAAAACCGGAATTTTGGTCTTTTTTTTTCTTCCTCTGTAAAACTGCCACTTCTGACCTGCTTCATCAAAAGATTAGCTCAAGCTCTTGGCTCGTTTCATCTTCCTAAACATCTCTCCGTATCAGATTCCAGCTCGGATAACGGAACACCATGGTTTGCACACTGGACTTCTGTTTTTGGTGTAAGAGAGCTCTCGGAGACTGAATGATCCGATTGTATTGCCTGCGCCCAGAGAATTCCAGGAATTCCCTTTGTTTCCGCGGTACCTGCTGAGTCAGATGACCCTGAGGAGTGCTCAGCTCAGCCTGAAAATCGATACTTTTTAGGTTTTGGGCTTGCAAGTTTCCAAACAAAACTGCCGCAGTGGTAGAAGACCTTAATGCACCGGACCCAAAACATGCTTTTCCTGGGGTACCTGAAGCATACGGTTCTTTCCTGCTCTCAGTTGTATATCTTCAAGATTCTCATTTCACAAAAAAGAATAATGCTGCTCTCATTTCCATCTCTGCTGAGTGCCATGCTCTCTTTCTTTGTTTTTGTTCATATACATGTTTTGTTTGTGTGTGTGTGCATGGGTGCACATGCATGTGTTTACCGCATCTGGAGGTAATAAATGCTCACTAGAAGTCCCTCCCGCTGCTGTTTTGTCGTGGTAAACCCTAAACTTTATTCACTTTAGTAGTTAGCCACTCTACTCATCCCCTGTAAGAAGGGGAAATAAAGGTTCAGTATAGATTATGGCACTTATAATGCGTTATCCTTTGATCGGTGTTTTACTTCCAAGAAAGCCAGCTCACTAGCAAAAACCACCATATCATGGGCTTTGGCCATTCTGCAACTAATTGCAGATCTTTGTTCCACAGTCAGTTTGTTTATTAAATCCATATGTCATGGTTACTGGTAATCTGTAAACCCATTTGCCTTGGTGGAACCACATGCAGGTGGAGGGAGGGGTCTCATGATGATGGGTGGGATGGCAGTAGAAGGACCGCGTCTGACCTGGATCTCTGGCCTGTGTTTCTCGCCTTTTGGCGAGGTGTTTGGAAGCAGCCCTGTCGATGTTGAGGAGCAACTTCTGATTAGAACATTCATTTTAAGGTGCCTTTGGGCTTTACATTACAGAGTCAAAGGTAGTAAAATATACTGCAGTAGCATCTGAAACTGCTGTTTTTGAGTCCTATATCCGAGTTCTCTGGCCAGCGTCCGCAGCGGGGCGGGGAGCTTAGAACCACGCTTACTGGCCATACCCAATGATGACATCTGCTCTGGGGAGTCCGGCTTTGCAATGACTACGTTTGTGAAAACAGCTGACGTTTTCCCTGCGTCCAGTCCGCTGTTGACCTTGTTTTCCTATTGCTCTGCTCGTTGTCTCGGTGTGGTTTCAGACTCCAGACTCTCTTTGGAGAGGAGTTCCTGCCGTTGTGGTTTCCTTTAAGCACCTCTTAAATTTTATTTCCTTTGATATTGCAACTTTAGTCTGTCTGCACTTCCCTCTTTCGTTTTTAACTTTTTTCCTTTTTTTTTTTTCTTCTTTAATTTGTTGCTACTGTGCACAGCTGTCAAAAATCACATTTGTGTCTGACACAGACAGAGGAAGTGACTTTAAATGAAGGCTGTAAATTGAGTGCCTGGCCGTCGATTTGGGACTGGGGCAATGTAAGCCTGCTGGGTGACTTGTAGTGGCACCTAGTGCCTCGAGTGGATCGGAACGGTGACATCTGGGTGATCTGCTGTAGCCAAGTGCAGGAATATTTTGTGGTTCCTGTTCGCGTTTCAAGCAGCCTGTTCTGATGGAGGCATTGAGGCTGGTTGGTGTCGAGGCTGAGCAGTTCTTGTGCAGTATGTGTTTATTGTGGTGCTTACATACCGCCCTCCTTGCATCTCCAGTCTGCTGCAGCATACTTTTGGGGCTGTCGTCATCCTCTCTAGAGGAAGCCCAGGTCTGGCCCCTGTGTGGACCTTTCCAGGGTATCAACGCGTGTGTTGTGTGTAAACAAATGCCTGCGAGGTGGCCGGACTCCACGTGTTCTGGAAGCACGGTTCAGGCTCGTCAGTGTGTTTGTCTGTGACCCACCGCACGTGCAGCACATCTAGTCGCAGGCGATGGATGGGTGCGTGTGTGTCGCCGTGGAAACCAGTGCTGCAGCAGACCATGGCAAAGCAGTCCTGACCTGCTAAAGTGGAGCCTTGTCTGTCTGTCTCTGTATACACATTTTATTTACATTCATAAAATTCCCTGGGCACATGCGTCACTGTCCAGTCCCAAGATTCTCCAAGTGCGTGGATGTCAGGTGCAGTGTGTCTGAATATGTCATCCGAATTAAAACTTGAACAAACAAAAAAATCTTAAAATGGGGGTGTGAGGGTATGAGATGTGAAAGCTTTGGTCAGTAAAACCTGGCCGGCTTCTGTGGGTGTTATGGGGGCTTGGCGGAGTGCCCCCACCCTCCCAAAGACCCAAAGGACACCCCCTATTCGGTAAACCTGAATCCAACTTTTCATTATTAATGAAAACACTCTCATGTCCCTCTCATGGTTTTTCCTCCCTCCCCCTGTATATAAGCCCCTCCCCCCTTTCTTGCCCTATCACCGTAATTAGCACTTAAAATATTTATACTGGTGCAGTAACCCTCTGGTGTCCATCGCGTTCTGATCTCCTGGTGTGATCTCGGAGTTCCCTGTGTGGCCGTCTGCTACGTCTCCACCTACCTCCATGTTCCAGCATTTTCTGCAACCTGTCCAAAGTGTGCGGAGCTCACATTTGGTCGGGGCTGAGATTTAATTATGTAAACAGGTCGCTAAGGTACATGCTGTTAAATGCATTTTTTTAATGTAGCTATTTCTGAATCGTAATTGAAGCCGATCTTATTTCATATAATAACAGGCCACAGTTTCAGGCAACTTTTACGCTTGTTGCTCTCTGTCAGCTGGCTGGTGTAAAACGGAGTATTTTGAAGTTGGGGGGGAGGAATCTACACGCCGAGGCGCCCCTCATTCCCATGGCGACGTCTCGAGATTACAGAGCGGAGTAGCGGTAACGGCGTTGATTACACAACAGGCCACATGCTGTCTGTTGGCATGGAGAGCTTGTGACGGAATCCAGAACACGAGAAGTTTTGTACCATTTCTGAGAATCCTGCCACATTGAGATTCTCCTAGTGGCTAATCATGCACTTATGGAGGGCTGTTTGATTTTGTTTGAGCGACTTGGATCATCCTTCATGGTGTGGGAAGCGATGACATCATGTTCAGGACATACTGCCTCCAGCCTTGGACAGAAGGGTGGGATTTCTGTAAGACCGAAGACGCACCTGACAACACACAGATTCCTCGTTTAACATCATACATGTTAATACATCGCAGACCATGCAGATACAGGCAGTGATTGCAGGCTGTACTTCAGAAGGTCATTGCATCTCAGGTCATCCACGGACTGGAGCTGGTACTGAGAGGTCGGGCAGTCCATGTTCTCGGGTGTCACACTCCTGGAAATCGCTCAAGCCACATTTTAAAATGAAGACTTTAATGTCGCCCAAGTGCTCGCAAATTCTGTGGTTTCCATTTAACCTTTTTTTCCATATGGGTAGCCTGCAGTGTGTAGCTTTGAGAAAACCGCAAAGGTTTTGACTTCTGTGTCGTGTCTTTCTTGTGCTTTTAATGCGTAACTTAACTGCAGCTTTGGGCTGAACGGCTTGTGAGATTAAAACTGCTGGCCCTTAACGTCCTGGGCCCCTGCTTTGGTTCTTGGATATGGGAGGGGACCATTCAGCTCAGATTCAGGCCATGAGTCACTGTCCTGCAGACCACCTGTGTGAGGAGGAGATTCGGAAAGATGGAGAAACGCGCTAGGGGTCAAATTGGAGGTGATATGATATGGAGGACGGAACTCCACAGAAATGTAATCATTTGGTATATGGCCCTGAGCAAAGCCGAAATCCACACTGAGTGAGACGCGCACTGCTGTCGCTGGTCACAGTGAGCTCTCGCACTCTGGGTCACCATGCTTATAGCATGGAGACCCAAACTTGTAAGCTGGATATAATTCCCTGAGAGAGTTGAGCCATAGAGTCGAAGGCTGACGAAGGTGAATGGGCAGGACGTCCATAGACTTGCGTAACACTTACGGTACGTAACAATAGGCTACTGTTTTTTTTCATAGCCCCAAAGACTGCTGTGTAGCTTGTGGGATTATTATAAATCAGAGGAGGCCGGGAGACTTTTTAATCTTAAATTTGCGGCGTAGAAATATACATTTATTCTGACGTTTTCAGATATGGGCTGCCATTACTGCTCTTTCTGATGTCTTTGTTAAAATCCATCCTTCCTTCATTTTCAGATTTTGTCTGGTTATGGGGGGGGGGGGCAAAAATTGTGCGACTGTGAGTATCGAGTAGCCTGCACGCGTGGGTCTGGGATGTGGTGCTTTGGGAGGGGAAGGTGTCCGGCGAGGGACTGACCTAGGAAGTCTGGAGAGCATGTGGACCAAGCGATGGAGTCGCATAAGAAGCACCCTGCAGTCGAACCTGCCGTTGATGGAGTAAAAATATCCCGAAATGTGTGCTATATGAAATATTCAGTGACTTTGGGTGAACTAAGGGCTGGTCAGTTAATCGAATTTTAATTTCAGTTACGATTTTGGCTTCCAACATTTATCAAAACAAGCGAGAAAAAAGCGATTATTGTGCTGCATTTCATTTTGCTGTGATATTCCGCATTTTGTCTTGATATAAACCCAGCGCACCACTTTCGGGCCCCTTTTTTGTTTCTCAGTTGAATTATATTTAGAGGAAATTCACCGTTAAATACTTTTTTCCTTTTTTTTTTTTTTTTTTTTTCCACCGAATGCATGATATTTTCGAAGTAAATGAATAATTATTTTTTCAATAATCGTAATTTCAAGATTTGCCAAAATAATCATGATTATGATTTTTGCCATAATCGAGTAGCCCTAGGTGAACTTATTGCATCTGAAAGCAGGCGTCGTTTTTGGGAGGAATTTCCCTTTAAGGGAGGGATTTAAAAAGCCAGAGATGGAGGTGGGGAAAATAGGAAAATATGAAAACAAATGCCCCCACCCCCCATTACTGCTCCTGACCCTGTCAGCAGCTGTACTGCTGGCATTTTGTGAATGGCGCTAAAGTGCAGGGGGTTTTGATGAGGGGGGGAGGAATGTAATACCTCCCCCCGCCCCACTCCCAATCCAAGTGTGTTTCTGAATGGCCCTGGTTTGTCGTGGGTGTTTTTCCCCTTTCACCTGTGCGTACGATAGGTCACTGAAGTCACCTGTGCCCATCAGAAGATGAGCCTTCCACACGATAGTGCCCCCTAGCTGTCTTTTGACACCGCTTATTGCTGTGAGATGGCGGGGAAGGCGGCTGTCTGTATCAGATGGGAGCTCCCTGCCCTATTGGTATGCGAGGGATTTTGTGACGCGCAGAGGAAAGGCTGTGTACGCGTGGCGCTTGTTACACCTCCGCTCACGCCGTCTGTGTCTCTGGCGTGATCTTGCCGCCCCGTCACGCCCTAATTCAGCCCTGCCGCTGAGCACAACAGCATCATTACCATCCCGACGGCCCTCTGTGCTGAGGTGACCTTCTCCCTTTACAGCGCGCGGTGTATGGAAGAGGAATGAGCGAGGAGAAAGCGTGACGACCCTTAAAAGCAGCCATGTGGGTGTGGATCGGGTCCGAGAGCACTCTGTATACCCTTTACCAAAACCCCACACTAAAGGGGATTATTATGCTTGTGTCTGCAGTCTGCACACGTCAACCTCTTGGCATTGAGTCATGTCGCTGCTCCCACCCTCTCGCCAGTCACCTGCTTGTTCAGGTGCTTTGCATAGTAACCAGACACGCGGGGGGTGTCGTGCTGACCGCCTTTACGCCTTGGTGAGGCAGCTGGGTTCGGCTGGTGTCGTTTACTTCGCGGATGCATTTAATCAGCATTCCTCTGCTGTCCTGCCGTGCCCGCCCACAGCAGCCAGCCATCGCTGCACTCCAGACCTGATCCCGTCCTTCCCGCTACCCTACTGGTGTCGCTTTTGCTGCACTTTTCCTCACTAGACTCGCCTGTGAGTTTCTTCTTTTGTTAATTGCTGCTCTCCTGATCTCCTGCACTCCTCCGGTTGGCTTTTCTGATGAGCTGTTGGTGGATTCGGAGAGCGCCCCGCTGCTTTCTGCTTCCCCAAAAATGTTTTCCCGAATTTTTATACACGTATATATTTCCCTTTCCACAGAGTTTTGGAGATTGGGGGAATACAAAAATGGGCCTTTATACTACGAAGGGGGGCTGTTCAGTAGTTGTGGAGATCGGGGGAAGATTTTATCTGGGTGATTTGAGACCCGTTCAGCAAACTCAGCAAAACCAGCAGAGGAGGAGGATTCGGTCTTTCACTGCTTCACTGCTCACTGCTCACTGCTGTCCCTGACATTGTGTCACGTTAGCAGACTGAGGACCGACTGAGAATTCCCTCTCTCATGATGCTGGTTTGCAGGCCATGACAGTGCCGTCCTCCATCCAGCTGGCTCCCATGAGCTGAATACACGTAGCAGATGGGCCAGTGTCCATCTTCCGCTGGTTTGTCTGCAGTCAGAAGCTCTGCTGGTCCTCAGCTGTGCCCAGCTATACTTTACTTCACTGGCAGTTTTTATTTTTTTCTCTCTCTCTCCGTGAGCTTTTGCCATTTGTTGTTGTTAATATTTAATGTTTATTGTCCACAGAGGCAACCCGTTCTCCTGATGGAATATAAAAATGTATTTTTTTCCCCAGTTCTGTTAAATGTCCAATTAGAGTACCATGTCCTGGATCAAAGGTTGGCAATTCAGGTGATTTTCCACAGTCAGAGAAGGGGAAGAGTGGCCATTTTAAACAGTATAAAGGGCTGTGCTTGTTCATGGTCAAATTAGCACTTAAAAATGGATGGGGAGCCTCCCCCCCCAACCTCCCCAGCCTTTGGGAGGCTGACGATCAACGAGGTTGAGTAATTCTGAGTACCGCCAGGGAGGCAGCGCTCACCCCTGTCGCTTACCGGCGAAGGCCCCCCCCCCCGTGTGTCGGCCTTGAGGCACGGCCATCTGGGTCCTTTCTGTTACCCAGAGACATGATTTGTTTGCAGCAGAAACTTAATGAAAAACACAGGAATTTATCTGCAGTGCAAAAGTCTGTCAGTCCAGCATTGCTTAAATGTTGCTGGTGGGTCTTTTATAAATGCTCTAAGTGTCTGTTGTTGCTCCACTCTTGATACTGTGTATGCATGTGTGTGCGTGCATGCTGGGTAGCCCCCATGAGGATCGTTGACGTGGACTGGTTACTGTAAACTACTCTTTCTGTATGAATGTTTATGTCCTGCACCTGCACTGGACTTGGGTGTGTCTTTTGGTGACCCTGGTGCAGTACAGGATGAGCGGTTAGTTGTTGCCTCATAAAACCACTGATATGGCTAAATGCATCTAGCTAACAGTGTGTTAACCGGCTACAGATATGCAGAGTCATGACCTGAATGATGCACGATTAGATGTGCACACACACACACAGCACAGCACGGAGAAGTCATCAGATGGGCTCGACGTCCAAACCGAGGGCAGTAAACTGTAACGGCACCATGAAGGATGGTCAGGAAATCTGGGCCGGCTTAGCAGACTGCTCCGCTGGGAGATGATGTTCCCTGCATCTCCATGCCTGGTCCAGCATCCAAGAAGAAGCTTCACATACATGGAAAAATGGTGCCTTATGGTGCATTCCTCTCCTGTCAAGTTTCTGTGAGTTATAATTTTAGTGTAACTAGGCCTAATCAATGAGCCCCACACACACGGCATGCCACGGTTTCTGCTTGTATATAGAGAAATGGTGGGGGGGGGGGGGGGGGGGGGGGGGGGGGGGGGGGGGGGGGGGGGGGGGGGGG
>JAODLD010000008.1:4843673-4855977 GCA_026781065.1 Mormyrops boulengeri | reverse complement strand
CCCCACCCACCCCACTGATGATTCAGTCTGCCCCCCAAGTATTGCAATAGCAGCTGATTTGCATAACACCTCACCATATATTCATCTGAGCTGTCTGTTTCATCTGTGGGGTTAGGCTCGAGTGAAGGAATACCAACACTGGAGTCTCTAAATGGCGGACTCTGCTTGACATCCTGACCAAAACGCAATTTAATTCGGACCGCGTGAACGATTTTTCAGGGCAAGTGGACCTTTCATTGTGCTGCTGATGGAATTTCGCCCTTAGGGAAAAATAGTTGGTAGTCATTGTTTTAACATTAATGGGGGCCATCTGATTTGTTCAATCAACAATATAAAGGACTTAATTAATTAATAGCTTGCTAGACAACACTGCTAAATGGACCTTCATTTAACCCTTGTGATGACGGACTGATGTCATGCAATTCCTCCCGAACAGGATTCATTAGATACTCTGCAATCAGATCCCCGTTCATCATCTGTCGGCGGACACACAGCACAAAGTCCTTCTGAGGGCTGGCCAATGGGATCGATCTTATGCGCGATAATCCAGAAGGAGCCTCGAGTTGCGGAATAAGGTTTTAATCGCGGACTCTGCAGTAAGGGTGAGACGTTTCTTGACATAAAAAGCAGATGTAGATGTTCGGAGCTGCGGAAGTTCAGGAGATGGTGGTGACACACAAACTTCGACATGTTTCGGAACAAGCAGCCAGCTGGGGTGGGGTACTGGGCTCGCGAGCACCGTACACCGACCGCCGGAGGGCCAGCCCCGGCGGCCGTGACCAAGTCCTCAGATGAACTGCGAGAGGGTATCCTGAATGAATAAGGATGAAGGCCAAGGCTGAGCTGCAGGCTAAAAATACCTCTCGGAGGCCGTCTCTCACCGCGGCCGCTGTCTGGGGATGGGGAGGGAGCAGAGAGGCTCCACACAGGGCCGTTAGACGCCTCGCCAGCCACACGAGGCAGAAACCGCCACGAAAGCTAAACAGAACGGCAGCTCTGAAGCTCGGCGCTGACTGACGGCATGCCGGCCGCTCCCGTGTCCCTCCCGTCTGAAGTGTTGCTCTCGCTGCCTGAATTGAGATATTTTAATTTTGGGAGGAGACCTGCCCCCCCACCTTTGTCGACCGCATATGAGGACTTTGCAGATAGCATTGTTTGTATACCATTTCGGCATTGCTGCCTTGGTATTATCTGTGCTGATCGCGATCCCAGAACGGCCATGTCTCTGTGAAGTCAGAATTCCCGTGCTTTTGAAATACGGCTCCTTTCGCCACGTCTGTCGAGCTTTACGGTAACGTCCTCATTGCCTTGAAATCCGGGACCTTTGTGTGCTAAAATTTCACTGCCTCTCCCCGTCTGGAGAAGAAAGAACAGCTCTCAGTCACGGCCAGGAGAAAATGACCTGCCATTACATATTCCATCGGAATACATAATGGTGTGTTTATGGAACGTTCTAGCATGTTTACTGGTACTTGCATGAATCCCGTAGTTTAGGTAGTTGTGCGAAACCCTGGACACCTAATTAATCTTTGTCAATTATTTGATAATAAATATTGGCAGGAGTGTAGTGATGTGCCACAGAGGCTGACTTTGTTGTAAAATAATAAAGAATTTGAAAGCTGTCACTTTCATGAAGGGAGACTGCAGATTTCTGGCCATATCCGTGGTCATCGACTTTAGGACGTCCCATGTATGACTGCAGTCTTTGTGGAAAGGTCCGTCTGAGTTTTAAATGTACCACTGCTCCATAAAGCAGTTAACTTCTGTAATATTCTGTAATTTTAGCTAACGTGGCTTGGCTGGAGGATGAAAAACCATGTACTGATTCTACACAGAAGCATGATGAGATCCTGGAGATATTTCCAGTATATGCTTATAACATTCAAGGCTTTAGGGACCATACTAAAAAAAATGGAATTCAGAATGACCTCTGACCATTTCCTGTACTCCCTGCACAGGTTCCCAGGTTTCTTGAACAATACTAGCGACTGTTGAATCAGCGTAGAAGGAAAGATTGTTGCCACCAAACCCTGGCAAGAGGAAATGTCTCACATGCCTGAGCACAGAGACTGGTGCATAGTGTCATTGCAAAAAGAAAAAAGACACAAGGCAGTGACCCTCAGTGGGCAGGAGGTCACGGATCAAGCAACATATTCTTTCTTCTTAATGTAGACTGGCGGGCTCACCGGTGGTAATAATTGCACGTCTGCGCTTTTAAATTGTGCCTTTAATATTTAATGGACTATACGTGTTGAGTTTGCCGTGTCACTATGAATCATAGCCACCTGAAGTTCAGTTATTCTAGTTACAGATATACATTCTGGAATGATGTTGGGGTTTGGGGTGAGATCTGAAGGTCCCACCCTCCAATAAAGGGGTCAAAATGTCCAAATTGGACTTTATTTCAGGTCCCTCAGTTTTTTGATGTGGAGACACTTGGGGGGGGGGGTAATACTGACAGATGAAATGCAGCACTGCGTTTCTAATGTGCTGATCTGTGTCCACAATACCCCAGGGGAAGTTTCATCCTAGTGGTTGGTCCTGGGATGTCGTTTTGGCGACTCCTAACTGTGTGTGAACATTGATTAACCGTGCATTTACAGTATCCCCACAGTGTAAGGTGTGTTCAGCAACAATTTGTATTTAACTAAAGCAGTATTTCCCAATCCAGTCCTCGGGGACCCACAGACAGTCCACGTTTTTGCTCCGGAGCTGGGAGGGAGCAAAAATGTGGACCATCTGGCAGGGAGCTCGAAGGGAGCAAAAACATGGACTGACTGTGGGTCCCCAAGGACCAAATTGGATAACACTGAACTAAACGTTTGCTTTAGTTGTCCAGAATTGCTGAGTTCCTACTAAAGGTTTAGGTGTGGAAATAATGGTTAAATTCCTATCAAACTTGGAACAACTGCCCACCCCTCTTAATGTTTTCCCTGCAAATAAGACAGATGGATGTTCAGATAATCTAGGTTCACTCCGCCGGTGACAAATGATGTCTTCACATCAAGCTGGTCAGGACAACTTTTTAATGAAGCAGATTACATTGAAATGCAGCTGTGTTTGAGTCCTGGAATAGGCGGGAAGTGCTGTTATATCTATCTGTTGGGGGGGGGGGATTTAAACCCACAGCCTGTGTGTGTTGGCCTGGTGCTTTGACTTTCGGCTGATCACGATCGGGTGCCAAGCTCACGGCCCGCCTGCTTGTTTTTACAGTGGTTGTGTGCATTTGGTTAGTCAGGGGACCCGCGCGCTTCCCTCCGGACAGTTCTCGAGGCGGCGCTGGCTGTGGCGTTTCAAAACACTCTGTGCGTCGTTTGACCAGCCCACCGACTTCTGTGCCATGTGAAATTGTGACGTCCGTACGTCCCAGGTTAAATAATGTCGTCTTCTGGCCTTTCCGTCTCTCCCTCTCTCACCCGCACATAAGCGCCCTGTGCTGGCCGCGTCGGCTGTTGCCTGCCACAGTCTGAGAATGTGGAGCGCCCTGTGCACGTGGTGTCCGGCCACGCTGTGAGCTGGGAAGCGGTCAGGCGTGTGCGTGCCGGGGCCAGGGGGGCTTCGCACAGGGCCTTTTCTCACTATCAGCTCACACGCTGACACGGAGCCACTCCCCGCCGCCTGTTTGCGTTGTGATGTCGGGAAAAACAACGTGTGGCTGAAATAACTGTTTTCCCCAAGTCTGTTTTAATGCGTCTGGTTTGTTTATGTCATCTGCTAGGTATCCGGGAAACCGGAGTAGTAAGGTGATGTCACTGAAGTACAATCTGAATCTCTCCACCGCCCCCCCCTACTAAAATAGAGCTGACTTACTGTACAGTTAGGGTCAGGGAGGTATTCTTTATTCATTTGCTCCTACATTTGGGAATAGGCTGTAAGCTGACTAATCCCACCTTTATCGTGGAGGGCAAAGGAAAATAATGGATGGTAGGGTGTGTGCCATAGGATAATCACTGTTAAAGCGATCAGGAGCCCTCACCCTGCCAAAGCAGAGTAAATGCTAAAAACATATCAAAGCCTCCTGCAGCCAGACTCTTCACTCAAACATGGGGGAGCTGAAGAGAGCCAGTGAGGAGGGGGGTGTGTGTGTGTGGAGCGGGGAGGTTTGCTTGTGTGTGGTTTATCTGTGCTTCTGGAACATGCTGGTTCTAACTTAATCAGTATTAAGTTAATCAGTTAACCTTTCTGTTTAACATTTGCACGGATCCTGGTCCGCTGTACGAGATTCAAATTTACCTCATTCAGATTTACCAGTCTGTTGCTATCAGTTTTTTTTTTTTTTTATAAAGTATTTGAGACCATTGTGAGGATAGTATTAAATGTTGCTCTTCTGAAATGCTTGGGATTCCTTTTAAGGCAAAGAAAAAAAAGAAATGATTCTGTAAATACTGGAAAGTCACACGTAAGCCAAGAAATTATGTGCTTTATCGGGGAACGTGATGGAAGACTGGCGATGATAGATTGTACTTTTTCTTTGTGAGGGATAGATGTTCAGTTAGGATTTCATCCGTATCGTGGACGTGAGACACGTGGGTAAAGTCGCATCGTATCAGACCACAGCAGATAAGATTCAGCTGCCGACAGAAAATAAAATGTGTGGTTACCATGGTTACGTCTCCTTCCTCCACACCCCCCTCCCCACTATGGATTGATAATTAGCACGTTTCTGCTCCAGATCTAGTAACATTCCATCACTGAGAGGCGCTGCAGAGAGCTTTCTGTGGGAATGCGTCCCGGAGACGTGTCGCTGGCGTAGCAGCGAGTGATCAGGACGGCATCACGGCCGCGTACACGCTCGCGCTAGTGGTTAGCACCAACGTAGGTCCCGCGCCGGTGCAAGAGGTTCACCGAAATTCGCTACAGTCCTGCGGTGGCCTTCTCCGTCTCTCACCAGAAGGCTCACCTGCTCAGTGCGACACCTTTCCTCCTCAAACCTGCTTAATACCTCCTCAGCTCGCCCAGAATGAACCCAGAGCCGAAGCCTTTGTGGTATCTTTGGCTGGATTTTGTAATTCTTTTTCGAGGCATCTGGCTGGCGTACAGAACCTTGCCCTAATGTGACGTGTTCCAGACCTGAGCACCAAAAGGCCCCTTCTTAAAACTTATTAGTGTCTGACTGAGCAAAGCTTACATTCCACAGAACATCTAAAAGTGAGGCTCTGTTGGAGCTTTGTGATGTTGGGTATAATGTTTAAACTTTGTTTTGTATGGTATTTGTAGGTTCGAGCCAGTCACCATGTATTTAGAGGGTTAACTTTGCATTGCAATTATAGTGCTGATTGGAAAGCATGTTGTGGTCATTCTCAGGACTCTCACATGTGCTGTTGTGTATTGGATGCCCTTTGGTTGTAAATATGAAGTCAGTTATCTAGGGATGTCTTTTGATCTGACTTTATGACTTCTGGCTAAGCAGGGTAAGACGTGGTTACATCTGTTCCGTACCATATTAAGCACGTGCTTTAACGTGCTGTAAGGGATATTTTTCTCCTTTGTCATTTTTGGAATTATCGACTCGAGTCTCGTGCATTCCCGTTTGCCGGCTGAGACGCGAATGGACGTGCGAACTTCTCGGGAATGGATGACGAGACAGCGACTCTTCCTTGTTAGGTAGTTTCCCCAGGCGATTCCTGTCATAGGTGCTGATATGGGGGGGGGCGTGGAGGGCCTGTGCTCGCAGTGACTATAAATAAAAGCATGTTGTTCGGTCACATGGAATGTGCCGTCGGCTTATATGGAAGGGCCCGCAGATCACTGGTGGGATTTTCCATTGAGAAACGTGGGTAAATCACAATGTAGTAAATGTGGGATTTGAACTTGACTTGAGTAAATAAGTCTCAGGTCCCCTCTATGAATATGTGACTATTTAAGGAAACGCGGCTCCCAGCCATGTTTCCCCTTGACCAATTAGCGGCTTGTTCATCCGTGAGCTGGACCTGTGGCCTCATACTGAGTGTGTTCCTGACCTCTGTCTGTCGACAGTGCTGAAGATGGCCGTTGCGGAGGACTGGCTGAAACGCAGCTGTTTTTTCCGTCTCTCTTTCTAGGCTCTTTTGGTGGAGCTGGTCAGGTTTAGCCGTCCAACATCTCTGTACTGGGACTTGATCCCACAACATTCTGGTGCCCATCTCTTTCACTGCTGTATGAACTGTTGCATGAAAAGTCACATGAAATATTAATATGCAGGTTGTGGCTCAGTGGCGTTTAAGTGTTCAGAGTTTGACTACATGAATCAGGTTTTCTGTCTTTTGAGTTTAAGAACAATTTGCAGGCGTTTAATCTGCAAGGTCATCGTCTGGATTTGATACTGAATGCTTTGTCTGTCTAATTCCTAGTATTTCAGTACACAACGATATGCAAAATGTGAGAAATGTCAGTCAGTCTGGCTCGTCTTTGGCTCGCCCTCAGTGTGCCGGGGCGCGATGCCAGCTGGGAGCCCGTTGCTAGGATACCAGGGGTACGGCAGCCACTCGCAGGTTTGGATCGGGTTCGTTGGCCGAGGCAGTTTGTTTACCTGATGGCTCCACTTTAGCGGGGTGGGGGAGTCCCTCTGGGAGGTCCTTGTAAAGATGTCCCTCAGACAGAGGGGCACTGTCCCCTCATGCGGCCGTGTTGACACCGGATAGAGGGATGGAGATGACGGGGGAGGGAGGGAGCGAGAGACTGAGAGGGAGGTCAAGTTTGTGGCGTCTGCTCAGACATCCATATTGAGACTGAGTCAAGGAGACATCATTTAACTAGTGCAATGTTTCCCATTCCAGCCCTCGGGGACCCCTAAGGAGCAAAAAATGTGGACTGTGTGGGAGGGAGCAACCATGTGGACTGTCTGGGGGTCCCCAAGGACAGAATTGGGAAGCACTGGTCTAGTATATTTGTTTTGAGTTTGTCCACCTCCCCTGGTAGTCATAACATCAGCACTTCTGTGGTAAATGGCAGGCTCATGAAGACACTCCTGGGAATAATATGAGAACTTAAGGGTCCTTGACATCATGGCCTGGAAGCTGGTGGTCAGCGGGAGTCTCAAGCCTCTCATTCACATCATCGGTAGTTATAACAGAGCATAATCTCATCCCGCCCTTGAGGGGCCATTAGAAATGTCAGGTAGTGTTAAGACTTGGTTTTAATGAAATCAGGCGGTGCGTTTTGGTAACGAGCCGCTCCCCCATATAGGCCACGCCCCCTGAGGCAAATAGATGGCGTTTCGTCGCCTATACCTCTGTGCCTGACTCCGCCCTCCTGCTTCTGCCTCCTCATGTAGTGTGAGATGCCACCTTGTGACGTTCAGTATATTTACACATCCTGGGACTGTGTTCACCCTGTTCCGCTGACTGTGGGTATGACATCAGGTGCACTTACGGCCACCGTACCGTGACCGGGGGGGGTGGGGGGGGTAGATTGCAGATCATGCGCCCGGCGAGCTCCTGGCTGAGCCGGTGGGTCACATGGACATCTCCCCTTTTCCCCCCCGCACAGTGTGTCCTGCCAAATGCGAGAGGAGAGCGTGCACGGAGTCCGGCGAGTGCTGCCACCCACAGTGCCTGGGCAGCTGCACGGTACCCGACAGCGACACGTCCTGCGATGCCTGCCTGCACTACTTCCACGAGGGCCGCTGCGTGCCTGACTGCCCCGCCGACACCTACAAGTTCGAAGGCTGGCGCTGCATCACCATGGAGCTGTGTGCCCGCGTGCACCTGCCCAACGACTTCGACCGATTCGTCATCCATGCTGGCGAGTGCATGCCAGACTGCCCCACGGGCTTCACGGGCAATGAGAGCCACAGGTAGGCATGGCCACCATAATCTACAGCACCCCGCCACAGTTCTGCGTAACAGTAACCCTAATACGGCATCTAGCGGGAGACTGCATGGCATAATGGCATCTGCTCTCAAGTCGCAAACTATAACATTTCACGCCCCCCTACATGAGTTTCCAGTTCTCCAGGCTCCATTAGTCCATTAGTATCTGATGTTTCATGTGTGGAAATAATCAGACTTTTTACGTTCAGTGAGGATTCTTAGCCTTAGGAGAGACGACAACATATCTTGTATGAAATGGGGAAAGCAGGTTTAAGCTGGGTTTAAGTCCTGCCGCTCACCAGTCCTGATTCCTCTCTACTCTGCACCTTTCTCACTTTGAACTGGGTTTGAGTCCTGCCGCTCACTGGCTCTGATTCTTCTCTCCCCTACACCCCTCCCTGTTTGATCTAGGTTTGAATCCCACAGTTTGCCGGCCTTGACTCCTTTTTCCTCTGCACTTCCCCTCAGTATGTTCTGCAGTGCTTGTGACGGTCCCTGTGATAAGATCTGTGATGGGAAGATGATCGACTCTGTGGACGCGGCTCAGTCCCTCAAGGGCTGCACAGTCATCAAGGGCAACCTCCAGATCAACATCCGTCGGGGAAGTAAGTGACCACGGGGCATGTTCTCTGCTGTACGCCCGCTTCCAGGGTCCCTTATACCTCGGACTGCCTGACCTAATTAGGCTCACTATACCCGGCTCACTATACCCATCCAGCTGTTTCCTAGGCTATTATTCAAGGATATAGCCCTTGTAGCTGTAATAAGAAATCTGGCTTTCTAATGTCAGTCAAGGTTCTGGCCAGAATGGATAGTAGATATTTTGACTATAGCGATTTGGATAAACTATTGTGACACACAGAACGTGTCAGTTATTGGTGGTATGGGAGCATTACTTAAATAAGGGCTTTTCCATTATCAGTGTCTCATTTTAGATCAATGCAGTGTTTCACAACCCAGGCCTCGGGGAGTTACAGACGGTCCACGTTTTTGCTCCCTCCCAGTTCCATGCCAGACAGTCCACATTTTTGCTACTGGGAGCTGGGAGGGAGCAAAAATGTGGACCGTCTGCAGGTCCCCATGGGCAGGATTGTGAAGCACTGCTCCAAAATGACGAACAATGCCATTAACTTGGGGTTTCCTGCTTCCCTCCGCTGACAGACTATCTGTGCTGGCTTTTGATCTCAGCGTCTTTATCGATTAGCCATCATCAGGCTGTGTATCAAACGAACCGGATGATTCACATCACACGTATACAATCCGATAAATCATCCTTTTCATACAGCGGTGAATTTAGCATGTATTGTATGTAGCATTTATCTTCATTGATCTTATGTAAGGTCTTATTTAATTCAAATTTAGTTAAACGTACAAACCTGTGAATCCTCACTAGTTCTTAGTAGGATAGATGTTTACATTCTGCAGGCTGTTCTGTCAGCAGCCCAGTCACTGCTAATTAGAACATGGAGTGAGCAGGGAGACCCGCCCTTAAAGGTGGATCGGACCAGCCAGGTCCGAACATAACGATCAAACAAGGCATCGACTGTTTGGAAAAGACGCTTCTTTAGGTTGTCCTAGGTCCGAATAATGCCACATCTCATCCAGATCACATCTGATTCAAAGGACACTCACTATTAATTATACATCAATAAGTCCATGCCGGAATGTTTCCATGGATTTGGGAGTTTTGGCTACGCTTCAAAGTAACCGGCTTAGCCTGTTCCCTGTGCCTAGCACATCTGAAAAGCCCTGGGTTTTTAATTTGCAAATTATACAGTTAGTTATGGAGAATGACTGGCAAAATCCTCAGGACAGATCTCTCCCGGGGCAGAATTGACGTTTTGTTCAAATTCTGTTTATTGGAAGATCCTCCTTAACTTTGACAGTTGATGACAGTTTACATGCGGTGCCAAAGGGGCCCAGGCAAAGGTTTGCTCTGGGCCTGGAGATTCCTGGTGTGGAGAAGGTCTGGAATGGTGATGGAAATGCTGCCCGCGATGCTCTTGCCCCAACGACCTGCTTCTGGGGACTTGGTGCCAGAGGTTCCCGTGCTCTTTTTGCAGATGACATTGCGTCAGAGCTGGAGAGCTTCATGGGTCTCATCCAGACGGTGACGGGCTTCGTGAGGATCCGACACTCACACACGCTGAGCTCCCTGTCCTTCTTGAAGAGCTTACGCTACATCAGCGGGGAAGAGCTCATCGATGGGTATGGTGCCCTCTGTGGCTGTCAGGGGCACAACGGGACTTTGGGCACAGGGGTGGGCGGGATGTAGTGCTGTCAATCTGTCGGTCTGACCCAATGGGAAAGCAAAGTTAACCAGGGAGAAATGGGGTAAGCAAAGTTAAATTGGTTATCACCGAATAAATCTTTTTTGTTAGTTGCATTTAGTATATGCAGTTCTGTGTTACTGTTAGTGAGTTTTAAGCTGCAAAGCAGAGCAGAGCATTTACTGCTGTCCACAGATTACATTTACTTGGGTTACTTGGATAGATGAGATTTAGGCCCGACAACTATAGGGGAAAAGGCAAAGCCTTAGATCAGGTGAAAATCTTAAAAATGTATTTTGGATGAGACTGACATAAGAGCCTGAGTCCCAAAGCCTTGGCGGCAGGCCTCGCATGCAGGGGACGACAAAGCAGGTGTGACATACCAACACCCGCCTGTAGGGAGCAGCACGCCTTTTTGTAAAAATTTGTCACTTTTCGTCACATATCAGTATATAAACTTGTGACGGTGGAAAAAACACAAACGATTCAAGTGATCTTAGTGAGGAGATCCAGGGACGGCTGCTCTTTTCCAGTTTTAAGTAGTAACTGGTGCCCTCCACAGGGCGACACTCCTGATCTGCCCAGCCGTGACTCAAGTTTTTGAAGATGGGGGGAGGGGGGAGTCAATGCGAACGGGGGTCCTCCCGCTTTCCCAGGGTAGAGACACCAACACACAAACAGCATTCCTGACATTCCCGAGGACTCTGTTAAAGTTATCCTAAGTCCAGACTGGGCCCCGGATGGTGTTTGCCATTTCCGATGCCAGGTCGCACTCCTTCACTGACAAAGAAGGTCTGTTACTGGTCCCCAGAGGGAAATTAGGAATCAGATTGGAGGTTTACTTGTTTTTGTGTTTTATACCAATTTTAAATTATCACAGATCTTGTCAGAAAATGATTGTTATAGTGTAATTTAATAATTAAGGCCATTTATACATTAAAAAATTGTAACTAAATGTTCAGATAATTGTCATTTTTCTTAAATGCTTTGATCTGCTAGTGTTCTGCTGCTCATCTAGTTAACCTGTTTGTCTAATCACAGGACGTATGCTTTCTCCGCACTGGATAACCAAAACCTCCAGCACCTCTGGGACTGGAACCAGCACAATCTGACCATCAAGACTGGGAAGCTGTTCTTTCGCTTCAACCCTAAACTATGCATGTCGGAGATTCGCAAGATGTGGGAGAAGAGTGGTATCACCGGCACCTTCGAAGAGGGCGACTTTCGCAACAACGGGGACAGGGCCAGCTGTGAGTGGTGGTGTCCAGTGTGGCGGTGTCCAGTGTGGCGGTGTCCAGTGTGGCGGTGTCCAGTGTGGCGGTGTCCAGTGTGGTGGAGCGCGGGGGTTTTTGAAGCCTTATGGTCGGCCTGTATTTACCTGAAACTTTTGACTCGGAATTTGGTGTCAGCATTAAAAATGTCACATTTTCATTGCATTGTCCTGTCATCCTCAGTTCTGCTGTCCAAGTCCATGTTCTTAACTTGAGGAATTTTCACATGGCCTTTAACCTCATGCATACAATGTTTTTACAGATTCCTTCAAAGAGGCAAAATTGTAGTCATAGATATTGGCGGTTTTATTGCTCCTTTAACCATATGATGAAGAATATTATGACACTTTTCTTTCGCAATATAAATTTAAATGTTCGCAACTTCAATTTCACAGGAATAGAAACCCACAGACTGGCTGAATTCATTCATACTTTTCATTGTATAGTATAACAGACTGATTACAGTGCGTATGGTAACACTCCTGAGCCTTAATCTTGAACCCTGTTTTTTGTTCCTGTGCCTCCTCGATGGTAACGCCTAAAGCAGCTCCACTTCATGACATTTAACAGGAATGGGTGATCGTTGTGTTCGGATGATGTTATGAAGTGTTGTAGGCTGCTGTAGAATGAAGTATTTGTAACATCTCTCTCAGCTTTATTGTAACATTATGAAGTATTCAGTGACTCATTAAGGTGGTTAAAGTCAGTGACTGAGACTCGGGTGCTGTCTGGTCTTTGCAGGTGAGAGTCACATCATCAAGTTCAAGTCCAACAGTACCAGCAGTAACAAGATTAAACTGACCTGGGAACGCTACCGACCTCCGGATTACAGGGATCTAATCAGTTTTATCATCTATTACAAGGAAGCGTGAGTATGTCGCCGGTCCTGGCCTGGGCTCCCCTGGGGGGGGGGGGGGGGGGGGGGGGGGGGGGGGGGGGGGGGGGGGGGGGGGGGGGGGGGGGGGGGGGGGGG
>JAODLD010000008.1:4829441-4843573 GCA_026781065.1 Mormyrops boulengeri | reverse complement strand
ATACCTACCTCCGTTTTAAAGGTTTATAATCATTTTTATAATATTTTAAACGGATGGGTTTTTTTTTCGCGGGGCCTGGCCTGGGTTCAAAACCCCCCCCCCCCCCCCCCAATTGCCATTCGTTGACTATGGCTGTGAGAGGAGTCCATTGAGTAAAGCTCTCCAACTGGAGAGTACTGTGCCGCCTTATGTACCCCACCGGGCGAGGAGAGGAGCAGTATGCCAGAAAACACACCTCTGACGGGTCCATACTTTCACTCCTTCCGAGTCAGTGTTCTACTAATGCCTTGGGTTTTGATTTTAACAGTCATGTTAAAATTGTATGCTTTGTGTTTGTCTTGGGCACCCGTGAACATTTATGTGTACAAACACGCCAGGACTATTTTGCTGACCCTTGTCAAATGTGCCCTTTTCCAGACCCTTCCAGAACATCACTGAATTTGATGGTCAGGATGGTTGTGGTTCCAACAGCTGGAACATGGTGGACGTAGAACTTCCAAAGGAAAAGGATGTGGACCCTGGGGTGCTTCTCAGTCCACTGAAACCCTGGACTCAGTATGCCATCTTCGTGAAGGCCATCACCCTAGTTGTCGATTACAAGCACATCTTTGGAGCCAAAAGTGAGTTGATCTACATTTGGACAAAGCCCTCAGGTAATGTTCACCTTCTGCACACTGACATACCTATTGCACATAATTTATATTCTTAAATATGCACTCACCAGTTGACATGACAACCTTTTATGAAGCCTCACATGCTCTTTGTTTTGCAAAAACAGAGCCGTCGATGCCGCTGGATGTCCGCTCATACTCAAACTCCTCCACGAAGCTGCTGGTGAAGTGGTCTCCTCCAGTCTCTCCCAACGGGAACCACAGCTACTACCTCCTCCGCTGGCAACGGCAGCCCGAAGACAAAGAGCTTTACATGCACAACTACTGCTCCAAAGGTGAGCCTCGATGGCTTGGCACTCCTCTACCTTTACTGGGAGAATCATCTCCTTTCACAGCGGCTAAGAATCGAAGGACTTCTGCGATCGTTCTTCTCATCTGCAGAGCTGAAGATCCCCATTAGGATCTCGGCCACAGGAGCTGTAGATGCAGAAGATGACAGCAAGCTTCCCAAGACAGACGCCGGCGCCGGGGACAAAGGGCCATGCTGCAAGTGCCCCAAGACTAGCGATGACCTGAGGGTTGAGGCGGAGGATGCTTCTTACCGCAAAGTCTTTGAGAACTTTCTTCACAACTCAATCTTTACTCCCAGGTAGACGTCCTCTGAAATGCCTTGAGGCTTTGTGTTTGGATGCTTTCCTTGGGTTGTCTTTCAACAGTTAGAGGCGTGGTTGTCTGTGCCCCCCCCCCCCGAATTCCCCACAATGTGAGGGTCTAAAAAATGTGAGGTTTTAGAGGATGTGGTAGGGTGCTGGGGGGCAAGTTGAGCAGAGGAGGAGGATGTGTTTGTTTTCGATTTTCTGAGCACCCCTCTGGGCACTGAGCTGCTTTGTCAGTCTCGCAGTTCCATGGTACGACAGTGGGACAGCGCTATGTGGCGTGTAACCTTCAGGTCATCTGAGGACAGAATCAACCATCTGCAGGCTGAGCTCGCATCCGGCCGGACCTCGACTGCGTGCCTCACAGAAAGGCTGTTTGTGAGACTGTCAGACCCACACACACACAGTGTTTTGTGCAGAAGAGACTCTCTCTGAGCCTTTGTCTTCCTGCCTTTTCCCTCCTCTGCTTTTATCTCCTCTTTATTTCTTGAATTCTTCCTTCAGCTCCCTCTCTTGAGTGGCCATCGTACCACCCTTAGGGCCACACGTGACCTTCCTTGAGCTATAGGCATGTTGTCCTGTGACCCCAGCCATGCCCCGTGTGTGCCGTTTTACATGCGTTACGTGGTGAATTCTAATCCAGCTTGAATGGCAGCCTGACCTGGCCGGGTGAGCCGGACAGTCACGCACTTCTCATGAACGCTATTCATCAGAAACCAGTAGAACTGTGTTTTAAGGTTGTAGGTGTCTCTGTCTGAGCCCCGGGGTGCTGGGGTGCTGTTCAGGGTGTCCCCTGCCTTGTGCATTGCATTTGCCAGGACCCCCATCCCTAAATGGATTATAGCTCCAGCTGAAGTGTGGCGTATTATTTAAAGTGGGTTATTTGCTGTAGACTTCTGTACACTGCCTTAGAGTCTGTACATAAACTCAGGTATCCATAGCCTGGGCTTCGCTCCTTGTTTACCCACAGGTCCATAGACGTAATTGGGATTGACACTGAGTGACATCATAGGAGGAAGCCATCGTGGTGAAGAAGTTGTCGTTTTCGAGCTGCTGTCTCTCACTCTGCGACCGCCATGGCTAGCAGAGTTCAGGCTGAGGCCCAGACCAGCTCACACTGTGACATTAATAAACCTCTTACATATGGGGGGAGCTGTAATGCAAGCTGTAGGTTGAAAGGTTGTTTTTGAGGTATTGAAGTATGGATCTTTTTTGCCCCTCCCCTGCATTCTACAGGCCCCCAGACCGTCGTCGCCGGGATGTCTTTGGTGTGGCCAACTCCACCCTGATGTACAGCGTGAGCGGGAACACCACTGAGCTGGAAGGCAACACCACGGACGGGGTCCCGCACACCATAGAGTACCAGTTTGAGGAGACCACGGTGAGCGGCAGGGAGTCGTGGGAGATCTCCGGCCTGGAGGCCTTCACTGTGTATCGCATCGACATCCATGCCTGCAACCGCGAGGTGAAGCACTGCAGCGCAGCCGCCTTCGTCTTTGCCAGGACCAAGCCAGCAGGTAGGCTTCCTGGGAATGGGGGAGAGGGCTTCTGAGTTCATCCGGACCGCTGTGATACTGAGGTCCAGCTTACCCTTCAGACAAGGCGGACGACATACCGGCACCTGTGACGTGGCAGGGGGGCGAGCGTGAAGATGACACCGTGTTCCTGAAGTGGGCAGAACCCAAGAGACCCAACGGGCTGATTTTGATGTATGAGATCAAGTTCCGTCTGGGTGGCGAGGTGAGCATCCGAAGTCGAAACAGTGGGGTGAGCGGAGGTACGCAGCTCTGCGTGTTTGACCTCGGGGTTGTCCATCCCCGTCCTCCAGGCCGAAAAGCACGAGTGTGTCTCCCGGCAGCACTACCGGGAGCATGGAGGAGCCCGGCTAAGTCACCTGAGCCCAGGGAATTACTCCGCCCGCATCAGAGCCACCTCACTGATGGGCAACGGCTCCTGGACTGTGCCTGTGGCCTTCTATGTGCCACAGCCCAAACGTAAGGCGCCAGCCGAGCCTGCAAATGTACCCATTGATGAAGAGCAGTTGATATCTCTCATTTACAAGCATCCATGAGCTCTGTTTCATGCCCCTGACTCTGTCGCCAACAGCTACATACAACGACTTCTTCTATCTCCCAATCATCATCCCTATCATCGTTTCGTTCATCGTCATCATCGGAATAACAGCACTCATAGTGGTCAACAAGAAGAGGTATGTGTCCATCTTCTCCGTTACTGTGTTCCCTGTGCGGCCGCACTGTAGTGGAGTTCATGCTTAAAGAGTACTGAATGAAGTTCTCCATTGTGGAGTTAAATGTTAGACTTCTATGGAAATGGTAGTTCGGTGTTAATGTGAAGTCCACTATTGTGTCACGTGCAGGAATAGTGACCGCCTGGGGAATGGGGTTCTGTACGCCTCTGTCAATCCTGAGTACTTAAGTGCTGCTGAAAGTGAGTACCGCCCGAGTTGCAGTTACCGTCAAATGGCTGAAGATTGCTGTGGACAGGTTGAGTGTCCTACATGTGCTCAGTAAGCACCTTCTGCTGCCCCCAGTGTATGTACCAGATGAGTGGGAGGTGGCACGCGAGAAGATCACTCTGTGCCGCGAGCTAGGCCAGGGCTCCTTCGGCATGGTGTATGAGGGCGTGGCCAAGGGCGTGGTCAAGGGTGAGCCCGAGACGCGCGTGGCCATCAAGACGGTCAACGAGTCAGCCAGCATGCGCGAGCGCATCGAGTTCCTCAACGAGGCATCCGTCATGAAAGAGTTCAACTGCCACCACGTGGTGAGAGAGTGCACTGGCCAGCCACACTCCAAGTTCACTGGATGAGCGGCTTCTTGTTTTACCGCTGCTCTACTATAGCCTGCATAAATACACAGGAGTGACTGACAACCTTTTGCCATTAAATGAATTTTAATTATTTACTTTAATTTGAACAATTATCCACTTGTCTCAACTGCTTATTTTCATGCTGTTGAATACAGCTTTGAAATTCCTGACTGTCTCTTCCATGGACATGTCAGAGTGTGTCTGATCTCTCCGTTGTGATTGGTTCATTTCACCCCGCAGGTACGCCTTCTGGGTGTCGTCTCTCAGGGCCAACCTACATTGGTGATTATGGAGCTGATGACCCGTGGAGACCTAAAAAGCCATCTGCGATCCCTCCGATCCAAAGAGGTTAACACTTGCGCTGACACTCTTGCACTCCGCGAACTTGGGCAATTCTAAGCGAATAGAAATGACAAACCCGGGCTCATTTCCTGTGTCCAATAGAATTCCTGCAGCGATACCCTACCCCCCCTGAAGAAGATGATCCAGATGGCGGGGGAAATCGCGGATGGCATGGCCTACCTCAATGCCAACAAGTTTGTCCACAGAGACCTGGCTGCCCGGAACTGCATGGTGGCTGAGGATTTCACTGTGAAGATTGGAGGTACCATTCTTAGGCTTGCCACTCTCCCCAGTTTAAATCTCTACATCGTCTGGGCAAAAACACCATGATACGAGAACTTACTGATAGTTAATTGGCTGACAATGATGACCACCATTTACTCAGGAGGAGCTGCTACGTAAACATGCTTGAGTTTTCTTTCTGGTATCCCTTGAATGCTACATAACTACTGTTCTATCAGTTAATTATTTGCTCATGGGAGTTTTACTTGCACAAAAATGTTCTGAGGGCAGAAGGAAAAATGATCAGATTGCACAGGAGGTGGGTGCAAGTAACTAGAGGAGGCAGGACCAAGGCAATCTGATTGGTTTGTCCCACCGCCTCTAGTTGCTTGGACCCACCTCCTGTACAATCTGATTGGTTATCTCTCTGAACCAGTGATTTTTTTCCTTCTGCCCTCAGAACATTTTTGTGCAAGTAAAACTCCCATGCGCTAAAGATTGTGGCTAAGATTCATATTCTCAAGGCGACGGCTCCCTCCCCATCTTCAGATTCTTGACCTCTCCCACGGCTCACTTGCGCCCTGTCCTCCAGATTTCGGAATGACGAGAGACATTTATGAGACGGATTACTACCGCAAAGGAGGCAAAGGGCTTCTGCCAGTGCGCTGGATGTCCCCAGAATCCCTCAAAGATGGCGTGTTCACCACCAACTCTGATGTCTGGTACGTGTTTTCCTGCCCACCTCTGTCTGACACGAACCGTGCATGCGTTTTCCCAAGAAGTCACGGTGACGTGTGATTGGAACACCCTGGACCAAAGCTAGAGCTTACTAAGAACCTCGCAAGTATTTGGGGTTGGGGAGGAAAAATTCCCCATACCTTGAGTAAGGGATGAAAAATGCTGGTGCTTCATTAATCAGCTGGTGAAGTTTTTTAAATGTTTTTCTGGGTGGCAACTTCAGGTCTCGAGAGGCAAATCTAAACAGCTTTTACAGAATCAACTTCTCAGGTCTTCTCCAAAAACCTCCTAGGGCATCTTGAGTTTAACCTGTAGTGAAGCAAGCTCACTGTGGGTGGGTCTTCAGTCTAAGAGAACCCTTGGTTCATGCTGCTGTAATTGATTGTCCCAGGGGTGGTTCTTCAGAATTTTCCTCCTCCAGATGTTTATAAAACTGCACCTTGCCAGAAAATATCACCTTAACCCCACCTCCCTCTCCTTTGATGGTACAGAAATTTAAAAGAGCGATGTATAAACCGTTGTATCCCTGTTGAGGTGACCGCCTTTAAACTCCACCAGTTAAAACTTGATGTGGTTTTGTCTACAAAGACGCCGATGTTTCTGCCAATTAGATACAAGTCCCTATTATGAGTTTTACTTGGCTGTTGTCTCAGATCAGCTGCCAAGTGTGAAGATGTGTCCGTGGAGACCAGATGAATAATCATTGGCAGAAGTTTGGCTTTTTCTCTGTTTTGTTTTGATTAGTGGTTCTTTGTCCCTCTGGTGCTCACATGACTGAAGGTAATCTGCATTAATGTGAAACACATGTTTGCTTGCGTCCTTGGTTCATATGTCGCATTTGTCGCTGTGTTTACTGGGGTGGGTGTTTTCTCAGGCAGCCTTGGTGTCGTCATTATCAGCTTTTTTTCCCTCTAGGTACGGGCAAGGATCTTTTTGTTCTCAGACTTTAAGTGCAATCCCCATCGTTAGGCTGACCGGGCTGCTCTCAGGGTAACAGAGTATTCAGACCAGTGCTGAATTGGTGATGTATTTCAAGATGGTTCGATACCTCTGCCCAGTTGTAGAGTACATTTATTATTCCCTTTAGGGACATTTGCTCCTCGATTGAGTAGTACAATAGAGTGTGCTCAGACAAAAAGGGGAATGACTGATTATAACTTGATTTGAAATTAGCAGGCTAGTAAGGTCTGGCGTAGTTGTTGACTCTTTGATGGGGTTGTGAGTTGACCTTTGGGAGGCACACGACGATCTGTCACAAGGCCACATAAACTGCTGTTAAACTGTTTAAAAGAAGAGATTGTTACTCGGACTGGCATCGTGCCTGAGAGACGACGACCCATAGACCCCCTGCTCCCCGCAGCACGATGAATGACCAGTCTTATCAAGCAGGGCTTGTTTATCTTGGGAATGGCACCCCATCGCATTGCCCCCCGCCCCCCCCGCCCATGGTAACATTTTTCCTTTGGCCACAGTCCCAATATTGTCTGTACCTCAGCCACACGGTGAAGAAGACAGATATTTTTTTAATTGTCGAAGTAAACTTTTGAACTCTGAAGCTGAGAAATTACCTTGGGTTTTGCAGACGGGAATTCCCCCCTCCCCATGCAAGGAGGATGCACCAGTGGTTGCTGTCGTATCTCTGAGATTCGGGTCCTGTGTGAGGGAAGCTCACAGTGTCTCTGTCTTTACTTCCATGAGTCGACTGCCTTCCCTCTTATCTGCCTTGCTTTTTGTAGGAACTGCTTCTTTCAGGAACTCCTTTTGCGTCATCAGGGCCGGCCGTCATGTTTTCTAATTATATCGGGGGCTCGTGACTGTGAGTTTGGGTGCCGTGTGAGGCCGGTGTGTTCCTCCTCGCGGACGCAATGTGCTGATTGGCTCTCCTGTCCTCTGGCTCCCCCTGCAGGTCATTTGGGGTGGTGCTATGGGAGATCGCCACCCTGGCCGAGCAGCCCTACCAGGGCATGTCCAACGAGCAGGTGCTGCGCTTCGTCATGGACGGGGGCCTACTGGACAAGCCAGACAACTGCCCCGACATGCTGTGAGTGCCGCCTGCTGCCCCACTCCCCATGCCTTTACCCCACTGCCTTTGAAGGCCATGTTTACTTTGGAATCGTCTCAGAGAAAATATTTTTTTTTTCTCTTCTCACCATACACCACTGACCTGCTGACCTCCTAACCCCACCCCCCCCATCTCAGATAGTGAGAGCTGTTAATACCGTATCACAGGACCCAGTTATACAGGTTGCGTAAGTCATGGGTTGCGCCGTGGTGTAAATAAAGGTCATGACATCAGTGCTCTGACAGCCCTCTGCCCATTGCCACAGAAGGTACGCCCTGCTTGCCACCCTGGCCATGCCTGGCATTCCAGTGATCCCTGAGGGCGGATCGCACCATGCTCCCCAGGACTCCCATTGACCCGCTCTCCTGTTCACCCCAGAGTCTCCTATCCTTTCGAGTTTTCCCCAGTGTCCCCGTACGCGACCGTGGGCCCCACTCGGCTATCTGACTTTGCCGTAAACGACGAGGAGCGTGTCGCGGAGACCCAGACCTTGGGTTCCTATGACAACCCCCCAGAAGTGCATGGGTGTGGTGTTTCGCCTCACTTTTCCTGCAGCCCATCTGCCGGTCCTGCAGAGGATTTCTGCAGAGCTCTGCTCACTGAGGCCAGGACAGCCTTCTGCGGTGTCGCTTACACACTGCCGGGGTTTTGGGAGTAGCCTTTCTGAATGGGCTTAGCAGGCCCCGTTAGCAACGGACTGATAGCCGGCCGAGACGACCTCTGGCGTGGTGACGGCCGTGTGGCCCAGGTGACGCAAGGGTGCGGGCAGGTGTCCGAACGCCGCCATCATCGTCACGGGAGGCCAGCGAGCTGCTTGGAAGCAGACCTGACCCTCAGTGCCGTCGAGGGAAGTGAGGTCTTCCCTTAAACGGAGGGTCTTTGGGCCTGCATGAGCAGCACAGGGACCGCAGTGTTCATTTCACATGGATCCGTGCCCCGTTTGGGTATCCTGAGCGTGTGACAGTGACGTGACAACGGTTCAGCTGTCGGTGCTGCCGCTATTCCCATCTTTGTGGTCTTCGTCCTCATACTCTGGCCTGGTTCAGCTCTCTCTCTCTCTCTCTCTCTCTCTCTCTCTCCCTCTCTCATAGTTTCCAGTTTCGTACTTATTCATAAGTTTTGTACTTATTCATGAAAAATAAATCATCTGTATTCAAATAGTCAAAAATATGGTTGTATAAGCTTGTTAATATGTTGCACGTTTAGTCATGGTGAAGACTGCCCCCTGTCAATGTGAATGTGTAATGACTTGTGGTCTGTGGCCATCTTTCAGTTTGGTCTCTAACCATATCATCATTGAATTGACAACGTTATCTATCCAGAACACACACACGTGGCCCTCATTTCTAATCGGTACTCTTCCGCCGTGTATGCCGGCTGCAGGTTCGAGTTGATGCGCATGTGCTGGCAGTATCACCCGAAGGCGAGGCCTTCCTTCCTGGAGATAATCAACGGCATCAAGGACGAGCTGGAGCCGCCGTTCAAGGAAGTCAGCTTCTACTACAGTGAGGAGAACAAGCCCCCAGACACAGAGGAGCTCGACATCGAGGCAGAGAACATGGAGAACGTACCCCTGGACCCGGCGTCCAGTCGACGACACGTGGTGGCAGCCAGCCAGGGGCCCCCGGATTCCGGGCCAGGCGCTGTCTCCCGCTCTCCAGGACCTGCACGCTCAGCCGGCCTGGCCGCAGACTCGCACTCAGGACACGCGGTGGCCAACGGGCCTGTGGTGGTTCTGAGGCCCACTTTCGACGAGAAGCAGCCCTATGCACACATGAACGGGGGCCGCAAGAATGAACGGGCTCTTCCACTCCCGCAGTCCTCCGCCTGCTGACCCAGGCCACCCCTAACACCCCTCCCCATGCCTGTCCTCTGACCTTGGAAATGCAGAAACCACCCCCCCCTCCCACACACACACACACATACACACACACACACACACACCTGTTTCCATAGTCACTCGTCTTCCCTTAACAATGGAGAACTATGGGGAGGTGGACCTTCGAATTAAAAATGAGAAACAAATCAGTTCAAGACAGTCAATACTCTACTGTACCTCAGTGGATTGTTTTCATGTTTTATTATACTATTATTATTACTGTTATTGTTGATAATGAGAAAATTGATAAAGAGAAACCTGCTGTCACTGCAGAAGGGGAGATGGGTATGCTGGGTGCCCCCTCCCTCTCCCTCCCCCGTCTGCGGGACCCCTTTGTACAATGTCTGTCACTTTTTAAAAATTCCACTCGGATTAAAGCAGTCAGGCCCAATAGGCTGCCTTTCAGAGGGGTGATGTGGACAGTCAATAAAATGGACTGTTTAGCACAATGTTTCCCAGTCTGGTCCTCGGGGACCCACAGACAGTCAACGTTTTTTGCTCCCTCGCAGCTCCCGGCCTGTCTGGTAGGGAGTTTGGAGGGAGCAAAAATGTGGAATGGTTGGTGTCTGAGGACTAGATTGGGAAACACTGGTTTAGCGTATCTGCCAGGGGATCCGACAGAAAAGCACTTTCTTTATGGGTTTAGGGAGGTGTGTGTGTGTGTGTGTGTGTGTGTGTGTGTGTGTGTGTGTGTGTGTGTGTGTGTGTGTGTGTGTGTGTGTGTTTTTCCTCCGTAGGAGAATCTGTCTGCCGCGGGCTGTCTGTCTTCCTCCACACTCATCTGGAGGGACTTGTTCATTGCTGAAGATTGTGTGGTTAGAGAGATCATACCCTTTCCCCTCCCCTTCCTTTGGTTCAGTGGTGTGCATGGGGGGGGGAGACCCTCACAATCTGCCAAAATTCTGCCAAAACTCTCTATGTCTACTGTTTTGTGACACTGGTTTTTTTTTGCATTGTTTTGTCCACCCCTCCTCCATTCTGTAAGTTTGTTTAGGCTCCAAATCACTTTTGTGTACAAATGCAACCGACGTAGGTTTCACCCAGGTGATAATCAGGCGACTGTCTCCAGCAGCCGTGATTTAAACGAAAAAATTTGCCATGAGCAACAACAGGAGTGCTGTTCGAGGACCAAAAAGGGCTTGCGTAAGGAGAACGAACAAGCAAACCAAGATGAACGAGAGTAACTGCAAAAAGAAACCATATGGACAAAAGCCTACCGATGGCTGGTCAAAAACAAACACAACCAACCTTCTTTTGATGACTGTTTGTTTGGGCTTGTCTGCCTGACCCAGTACAATCCAGACATGTATGGTCTTAGAATTGTGCTTGGGGCTGTTAACGTGCGCAGTTTGTTTCTACTTACCTTTCTAACTTTTTATTGGGTTACTCTTTTGTCTGTCTCAAAAAAAACGCTGCTAGACCTTTTCCCTCACCGGGAGTCTTCACACACTCGTGAACATGCAACCGCGCGCACACACACACATCCACACTTTTCAGGTTTAGTCAGTTTCCACCAAGTGTGTATCATGATGCGTCATGAAAAATTCAGATTTCCTTCACTAAAGGTGATGTGTATTTCCGCAGCATCCCAATGTCTTTTGTTTTTACAGATAACTGCAGTGGATCATAAATATGAGTGTTGTTTTTCCCTCCCTGTACGCCTTGGCTCCCTGCGTATGTGCATACCGTTGACACTCCACAGCATCTCCCGCGGTACTCCAGTCTCAGGTCAGAGTAGGGCTTCGGACCCCCTGCCCCCTTCGTTTCGGCCCTTTGAATCCAACCATGACCCCCAAACGTCTCTCAATAAATCCATACACTGTACTGGTATGTCGCAGTGCCCTCTAGCACTGCATTTTGCAATCAGGATTAATTACGGAAATCGTCTCATTTTCACTGCTGGTAAATCAAACCCTCTTCGTTTATTTTATATTCAGTTTCCATTCAGGGCTAACTTTGAAACACAGATCTGCCTTTTTCATGCGACTCTTGCATTTTCCTCTTCCAAAGATCTGCTTCACCAACACACTTCTGGTTTTGACTGTTCTTGCAGTGATAGGAAAAGTCACTACAAAATGGTTCCAGTTGGGTTGGCAGCCTTTTTGGTACATTTTAGAGCGTGTTGGCTTTGAACGGTCGCTGGCGCACGTCGACGCTCAACAGTCACATTAAACATGAAGATGGGATAAAGATGAACTTCAGCCATGATGCGGAGTATAACTGTGGGTTTGGTTGATGCTCTTCCTTCATTGTACCTTTTTGTCATATTTGAAACTGGCTTTTGGTTGTCCAAAGGCTTGCCTTGTATAATTGATTATTTTCGGTGGCTTCATCACGTGGTTGGGGGTCGTCTTTTTATTTTTCTTCTTTCCTTATTACATTAATCTACCTCACTCTCTGATGTATGTCTGTGGAAAAAGATGCATCTCGCTTCTGTTATCAGCCTGATACGGACAATTTATTATCCAAAACCTGGGTAGAATTTGTTTCACAGACCACACACTTTACAGACTTGGGAGATGCTCAGCGCTGTCTTCAACCAACTCTCCATGGACAAGTTTGAATGTTGATACGTCGGTGTAACAGTGTGTCTGAAAGGTTAGCAGGACAGCCTGTGGGCCAGGACGTAAGCATTTTGCTCACTGGTGGACCGGGTGTAAAGCATTAATTCTCAGAGCTGTGCAATGTCCACGCAAGACAGCGTCCTCCCTTTGGTGCACATATCAGTCTCCACAACCGTAGGTCCTCTGATCTTTGCTGGCTATGACCATTTTGGTATAACTGTACTTTTTCCTGTTGCTGTTTTCAGATGAATTCAACAGGCATCTGATAAAATGGGCTGATAAGACTGACTGAGTATTTGCGTGTTTCAGTGCTGCTGAGATGTTCGGTGGATAGAAAGCTGAGGGTTTGGCAAACCAGAAAGGGCTCAGCCCCAGAGCTGAAGCTACAGTCATCAGGGAGGTGTTTGTGCTGCATGTCTGGGGTCTTGGCCCGTCATGAAGGCCGGACATTGGGCACATGGGAAGACAAAGTTTTAAAGTTTCTGCTACCAGAAAGGTTTGCAGTCCAGTAGGAGTTATGAAGGACGGCGATTGTGTGTTATCTTCAGCCCGCCGCTGGCCTGGGTGGATGTGTCGTCTGTGGCTTTCTGCCACGTCACCAACAGCATTGCGTCGGCTTTCCGCCGACTCACTGGCCAGTAAGCATATAAACATCAGCTGTGCGAGATGCGCGGCTCTGCCGCAGCCAATGGGATCTCCTGTCACACCCTGCGCGGATGCCCGTGGCGCTCCGCCACACCCTACGGCCATCAGCCTTGCTGAAATGCTACTCAGAACCACCTTGGTCGCCTTGCTTCCTAGTTCAGGCAGCTGACCTCCTTCCTTTTTCGCTGGAGATGTTGGGATGGTATGTAGTGTTGCTATGTTTCAAACCATTCCAGCTGCTGGTTAATTTTTCCCAGTTTGATTGGTGGAGTTATGCATCGGCTTAGGGCTACAGGCCTCGACCATGAGGGAGGCTGGGCTGGGCACAGTCGATGCGCAATAGTGCCACCTTCTGTTCTGCTGCTGATGATGTTGCTGCTGTAGTAGGTACTTTGATACAAAGGTTGGGCGTGGCCTCGGTATCATTCAATGCAGGGGTGGTTTTGGTTGCGGTTGATGTGTCGGAATGGCCAAATACCCCTGACTGGAACCCGTACAACGCAGCTGCTTAGGATGGGGTTAAGATGGAGGTGCGTGGCAAGGGGATGCTGGAGCAGTGTGGAAGCGCTAAAGGTGCAAAATGCGGGCTAGCATAGGTTTGTTAGACAGGCGCATGGATGGTATGTGGTCCAAGTTAGAAAAAAATAACCAGTTTGCTCAGAGTAATTGTTCTTCACAAATGAGCTCCAGGGATCGTTGGAGGGCAGCGTTGGAAAGAGGGCTAATGCTGGAGAGGTGTGTGCGTGCGCCACTTTTCTCCCAAGGCTTTGTGCTTGTGTTGTGTGTACGTATGGGTGTGTCACGTTAGCTGTTAGTGTGTCGAATTTTAATGTCTTTAATTAAAGAAAAGAGATCAGTGGTATTTATTTTCTTTTTTTTGTTTCATTTACATTGACGCAAAGGACATAATAAGGGTAGGTCTGTTGTGAAGTGAATGTCAGTTTACATTGAACGCTGCCAGAGTTCATTCATTTGACAAATTTAGTAAATATAAAATAAAAACTTAAAAAAAAAAAAAATTGTAAAACTCATGCATACACACCAACACAAAGGACAGCAATGTCTAGTAGATTACGGGTAGTCGTATGACAGAAAAAATGGTCATGAAATTTAAAAAGTTTACAAAGCATTTTTGGAGTTTTTTAGGTTTAAAGTAGTAGTAGTAGTTGAGTTGCCAGTTCTTTGTAATATTCAAAGTGGATTGAATCAGTTTATCATTGTTACCATCTAGTCTGATTTTCTTTATAACACGGTATATGCAAACCTCAGGTTTAGGGAAGTATAATTAATGCATAAAATTGCAATAATGACCTTGAGGTTGATAGATTTATTTTCCAGGCACTGTTTTTCTCTCCTGCTTGGCATTCCTCTATGCTTTAAAAAGGGGCCTTGATCTACTGAGACCTTCACTTTCATTTCAATGTTTCCTTTCTCCTGTACAAATGCTCCGGCTTTGTTACCATTAAATTCAAACTATTGTTTTCATTTTGGCAAGTACTGTGTATTCTGGAAAGTTTTGTGTTCCTGATTTTTCTCCTAGTTCAAATGGGATCAACTTAATATATAAATATATAAATATATATAAAT
>JAODLD010000008.1:4803774-4818889 GCA_026781065.1 Mormyrops boulengeri | reverse complement strand
CAGAAATAACCCAGGATGATTTTTCAGATGATTCACAAATTAAAGAGGAGAAGGAGAGTAAGAGGATTGATCCAGCTGAGGAGAAGGAGGAAGGGGAAGGTTCTCAGAAGGAGGAGGTCACAGAAATAACCCAGGATGATTTTTCAGATGATTCACAAATTAAAGAGGAGAAGGAGAGTAAGAGGATTGATCCAGCTAAAGAGAAGACCATTGCAGCGGTAAGCCTGGAAGAAATTATTGAAAAAGTTATAAAGCCTGCTGGTCTGGATGCACATCTTAGTTCATCACCAGACTCAAAGATCACCTATCATGTTGAGAAAACAGAAGCAGAGAATGGCAAAACCCAAATAATACTAGAGTCAAAGATAGAGGAGGATCTGGATTTGTCTGATGAGTCTTTGGAAGAGCTCCTCAGCAAAGAAGTTAAGAAAGTCACTCTAGAGGATGTCAAAGGAACTGCTGCTGGAAGCATGATTGAAAACTTGCTTTCTTTTGGGCTAGCAAAAGGCGAGGACTTGGAAAAGCTGTCAGTAAATGTTGAAATAATCGAGGAGCCGCTGGAAGCGCACAGCGAGGAAAACAGCAAAGTCACTCCAACAGCGTTCTTTCAGTCTTCTTCAAAATTTATCCAAATTGAAGAGTTAGAGAATGACCCTCCACTGCCTGAACATTATGACAGTGGTGTTGAAGAATTAAAGACTCCACTGATAGCTGAAGAATACGGAACAGGAGAATCAGAGGGAGTACAAGAGGGTTTGAAAGATACAGATGTTCCATATTACAGTCAAGAAACTGAATATTTTGTGTCCACACCAGATGATGATCCTGAGGAAGGCCCTTTATCGTCTTCTGAACATTGTGAAGCAGTTCATGGCTTGTCAGATGAAACGTGCAATCAAGAAGGACCTGCAATCGGCCAAGAGGATTCTGGTAGTCAAGAATCAGAATCCAAAGTAACATATATGATCAGTGAACTTGCCTGCACTGAGGACAGAGATTCACTGTGTATTGTAGAAGAAGAAATTCAAGTCTCTCCCCAAGTGCAAGAGGCTATGCTAGATGTTCTGCAAGAAGACTCAGAGGACCCAAAGCAACAGCTGAGGGAACCTTTGGAAGAACTCCAAGGAGAAGTGAGTGGGGAATTAAAGGAAAACGTATCTCTTATCACAAGAAATGATGAAGGAGGTGATGACGGTCTGTCTGTGGACATCAGAAAAGTACAGAAGGATTCTGATGAGAATTCAGTGACCATTGTAGCAGAGATCAATGTTTCACAGACACTGGAAAGTTCTGAAGTGTTGGAGGAGCAGGACAAAGATACGTTTCAAGAGACAGAACAGTCAGTGAATGTAGACGGCAGTACGGAGGAACATAACAACATTAGTCGTTCTGAGGAATCCAGTACTCCTCAGACTGATGTCAACAATGTCAGGATCAGGGCTCCTCGTTCACAGGCTGATAGAAGTGAGGAGATCAGTCAGGAGGGGGATATGAAGACATGGCTGGAGTACACCGCAGAGTGCGCCGAAATCAGCCAGGTGCAAAAAAGCAAAGAAGCTCCGACCCAATTAAAAGTGAGTCAAGAGGACACAATCGTCTACTTGGAAAGCCGTGAAGAAGCGTAGTCACCCTAGTTCTAATACAGTACTGCGTGGCTCACTGTACCAGTGACCATGGGCACCTACACCTACAGCATGACACGTTGTATCTTCGAGTCTCATTAGGGGTGATATCATTTTAACTGTAGCTCAGCCGCATTTACTGAAATATCCTTGGTGTTCCCCGCCTAAAATATTTGAATACATATTTAGAATAGCATGAAAAGCTGTAATCAAAAGACTGCAGCAGAAGCTTAAATCCAGTCTAAATAATTTCATTACAGGTCTGATGTAACTGTTTGGCTGCATACATGTTGCTGTTAATTCATGTAACACGTTTGTATAGCTGGTATTTACAGTTGGTAACAGCTTAATAGCTGCTTTCCTGCATACTGTCATTTAAGACATTTAGTTAGGTGTGAGATGCGCTGGACAAAAAGACCTTTTATCTTAAATGTTTGGTTTTTGGGTGCGACAGTATTTTTCTGCATATACTTTAATTACCAGGAGAACAGTCTTACCTGAGCTCATGTTACTTTTTTAATGTGACACATGTTCTTGCACACATTTGCTAGTCCTCGTAGTTGGTTAGGAATGAGAAGCTGAGTGTGAAAATAAACACACTCATGTTTGTTCGATCGCCCTGGGAATGGACTTGTGTGCTGTCCAGGGGGTTCCCCTGCCCCATGCAGCCTGGCCAGGCTCCAAGTCTCCCATGACCCTCACCAGGGCAAGCAGTGGGAAAGCGGATCAAGCGGATTAGTCAGAATAAAATCGAGTTGCTCATGCAGGATTGTTAAGCTGGCTTTTCTAGGCACGGAGGGTCACCTGATGTTTTGTTTCACTGGGTTCATCTTGGTTATGGGATGAGTCACCGGGTCACCCATGAATTATTATTGAACCAAGAGGAAGCACCTTTCAGCAGAGAGATCGGCTTAATGCTCAGCTTAAGTTTCACTGAACAGATCTCCGTAAGAGCTTTGTTTACAAACAACAGAACACCATCGGGTACAAATATCATGCAAATTATCAGCTGGTCTTAAATGGATTTGTTATTTTACCCTTTGGAAGCTTCTAAAGATGTATTGTTCAGCGGCAGTTTTCAGTGTGACCCTGTGCTGCAAGATGGATGGATGGACTGATCATTTTTTTTTTTTTTTTTTTTTAACATGCTGACAATAAAATCCATGGAGTGTGTCTGTGATTGTCATTTTGTTAACATTGATTATCTTTCGGAGAATTCATTATCATTCAGTATTTACAATAACACGAGCCACAAAAAACCACACTGGAGGCTGAATCGTAAACAACATGACCAAAGCTATGAGGATGTTACTGAGGTGATCATCGTTCGGTTGAACCTGAACGAATCCACACCAGCTAGCTTCATTCGGCCTTAGAGCTTCCACGCCTGCCGCCTTACTCCTGGCCAAAGCTTTCATGTGTAATGTCCCCACAAACTCTGTAATGGCTGACATCTGAAGAAACACCTGCATTTGTGTGGATGTCACTCCACAGACAGCCTAAATGTAGCCTTTCGCCCAAGCCTTAGACCCTGACGCGGGCAGACATCCACATGCTCACAGTGAAATGTGACTGTGAGTAATGGAATAAACTCCTGAAGCGAATGTGCCTAGCAATGCCAGTTTGAGGTCTCCTTTTGACTATTCTCCTGGAGCATGTGAGCATCTAGATTCTCCTGTGAGGAAACATTACACAATGACACGTGTTTGAAGCCTCTGGTGTGTGAGTTACCGGAAGACAGGCCGCAAGGAGAGGGCGCCATTGCTACTGGCGAAAAAAACAACGACCATAGAAATAGCCAGCGGGCAGAGGGATGGGAATCCTTTGGCTGTGTGAGGCTTCTCCTTGGCATATGACGGTCCCTTCCTCTGTGGCTCTGACAGCTGTCCAACCTGACAGCGGAGTCCCTAAGAAATTCCAGGGGTGCAACTTGAAACCAAGCACGATGAAATGCGGGCGCGCGGAGACATGAACACCCCGACGCCCTTTCACTTTCCTGCCGGATGTATCGGGGTGTTGGGCTTCCCCTCCTCATCTTTGCCCTCCCCGCTTGTTTCAGTGCAGCCACACAAAAGCAGAACGTTCCGAAATTATTCACATTCACTGTTGAGAAACAAATCAAATGTTAACAGCACCCATGGGCCATTCTTGATTTTTAACACAGTATATTTTACTTAATATGACATATAATTAATGTTAACGCACATAAGAACATAATTTTACAAATGAGAGGAGGCCATTCGGCCCATCAAGCTTGCTTGGGGAGAATTCAACTAATAGCTCAGAGTTGTTAAAATCTTATCTAGCTCTGATTTTAAGGAACCCAAGGTTTTAGCCTGCGCTACACTAACAGGAAGACCAAACTCTAACTACATGCTTTCTCAAATCCAGTTTAAAATATTCTCCCGCTAATTTCCACCTATGGCCACAAGTTCTTGTATTTGAACTAATATTGAAGTAACTATTTTGTTGAATGGCATCCAGACCTGTTAGAATCTTAAAACACTCTCAAAAAGATACTGTTTTCCTCTCACTGGGACACAGTTTTTCAGTTAAAATCTAAATGGTGAGTTAAGAAGAAAAAAACACACTAGATGTTTCATAATAGAGGTCTGGACAGAAGCAGTCTGAACAACAGTGAGTTTGTTGCCTCTCTGGATTGCCAGCGGTGAAGTCACTGGGGCCTGTTTTAAACAGAAAGGTAGCAGAACGCTGCTGGAATCTCTCTGTTAGTGAGCAGCAGCGATGGCTTAAGTTATTTTCAAAGCAGTCGACTGTTGTCTTCCTCTTGACACTCTTTACCCCGAAATTAGACAGCGCAGCTGCTGTTGTGATTGCGGGTGGTGAACACGATATGACCGTATGTTGTTAAATGGGGGATAATTTGGGCCTCTTTTTGGCTCAGACCATGGAGACACGCGTATGCTTTTCCTTGTACTGCAATTCCCCAAGTCCCAGTGCATGGATCCAATAACACTGGTTCATAGCAACAAGCCTCCTTCGTTTACGGACCATGTTTTGGCTGATGCTTGGACCCCCTTGTGTGCATTATTTTCATCTGCGTTTCGTACAAAACTGCTATTCTACAGGTACAAAAGGTTCAGTGATGGTAAGAAAGAGGCTTTCTTATGGTGTCGGTCTCTGACGGGTTTAGCAGTCAGAGCAGATAAATTGACCAATGAAATGCAGCTTCATAGATGGCAGCCGAAAGGCCCGCCCCCCTGCGGACTTCACAGGCCCACTGACCCCCTTTCTGGCAGTACCACTTATACTCAAAAGGAGTCATTTCAGGTGAATCACTCCACTGTGATAAAGCAAGTTACTGGGGTCCGGTACCTAGCAGGATAAGGTTTCATCAAGTTATCCAGGCAGTGAAGGGGACCATATCCTTTTTTGAAAAGTTTCAAAAGTCGGTCAGTTATTTCAGACTAAACTGTTTCACATGACTACAAGCCTTATTTTTTCCCTGTCTCTCCGCATTTTTGGAAAATGTCACATGAGTGAAAGTCTTGTTTTAAATTCCCTGCACAACTTTCTGTATTACATTTCCCCAATGCAGTGACACTAATTGATCATATGTCAGATTCGAAAACAAAGACCCGTATTTGAACGGCGACTCAGTGTTCCTTTCCCACAAATAGTTTTATTACACGTTCATTAATAGTTTTATGGCATGTTTATTAGTGTCCTTATTGGGTTTAGCCCACATTCCCGTCACTGATGAGGATACCAGGATGTCATTCTTATCCGGGCCTACTGAGGAGCCTGAGGAATGACTGCATCCAGAAGAATTAAGCTTTGTTGTTGTGATATTTAACACCACTGCATATAGCTCCTGAGACGGTGGTGCCAGATTGGTCTATGGGGGATTGGGGAGGGGGGGGGGGCTGTGGGGGAGAGTGAGAAGCAGCCCAAGAATCTGGCTCTGAGGATTACAGCATGGCTTGATCTTAACCGAGGTTAGCCGTCCTTTCAGGTGCACAGTTTAGTCTTTCATTGTTCTTTCACCAGGTTTGTATTTGTAAGGGTTCTGTCTTACATTGGAACCCCCCTCTCCCCAAGTTAAATGCAGTGTTTTGCAGCCACATGCAGGGAATCAGGGATGGGCAGGGCTGTGTTGCTCGGCAATGCTGAACCAAGATCCCAAAAACATGCCACACCCAGCTTTGTCCAAAACAATCTCATTCTTGGGGTACAATGGAGAGAGAGCTTTATGGGAAATAAAGCAGATTTCTCATTATAATGACATGTATTAGTGAATTTTCCAGGTTTAATGCAATTAAATTTAATGAATGAAGACTGCCTGCCTGCCTGTTGTCTGAGTCACAGTCATAATGGAGGCACATTGCTGGCATTGAAATAAAACTCGAAGCAAAGCACCATGGTTCAAGTAGGTTAGTGTTATTTCATCACTTCCTGCTCTGGCTACGCTCCACTCTGCTAAGATGTTCTCCATCGTGTTCCTGCCTGTAAGGCCTCCTTATTTGTGACATTACACTGCTAGTGTTGCAGAATCTTAACCACTCCAGCTGTGATATTTAATTCTTTGCCTTGACTGGATGAGATATAAAAGGCTTGCACAGAATGACTCTTATGAATTTGGTGTTTCTGATATCACATATTCCCCGAAATCTAACACCCAGTCTGGTGTGTGGGGGGTGCAACATAATACTGTCAGGTCTTTGCAAGTTCCCCCCTTCTGAAACCTCCTTTGAAGATCCTGGAGGCCGGCTGGCTCCAGGGACTGGCACACGGCTCTGGCTTTATTTGGCGTTTTGGCCCGAGTTCATCGAAGGCAGTGTTTACAGTTTCCCAGACTGTTCAATTACAATTATCAGAGGAGGCCCCTTCCTGCAGGCTGACATTGAGCTCATGTTCTGGATAAAAACAAATGCCAAACATGTGGCCCGCTTTGCTGGGAGACAGGACAATGCAGGGCAGTATCGTAGCCGTATTTGGACTGGATCTTATTGTCACAGGGTGTCTATCTTGGAGCACGTCACACACATACATTTATGCTCAAACACACAGCCAGTGTGTATCAGCTATATTACCACAACTTGCTTTACCACAGCTTGATTCTTTCTTATGATTTTTTTCATCTCATTGGTAAGTTCCCAGGGATGAGTAGAAGCTTCCTGGTAGACATGAGATTCCCATCTGTCTTCCATGATGAGGGGACTTGTGAATCCACAAAGCACAGCCGTGCATCATGCAAAGCTCACCAACACGATGGAAGAAGGAAAGGACCGGAGGGCTGTTTCATAAATCTAGACAGAAAGTCGGTTCCCACACAAAATGAATTAAGGTTGCCTAATAGATTTTTAATCCAATTTCACCTCCGCAAGCAAAAAATAAAACAAACAAGAGGATCATCTAAGACCAGTCATTTATTTAACTGCATGTACTGAGAGTTACAATGCCCAGATAAAAATACGCCCCAAGATATTGTAAGTTTTCTTTTGAAATCTGAATCCAGTGCATCCTTTGTGTATAGGTGCCTTGCAGATGTTAAGTGGCACAACCAGGTTATTGTTCTGTCTCAGCATCTATATCTGTCTCATAGAGCTGACTTTAATCTGCACCATTAATATTCTCTCTGGACACCTATGCCCATTTGTACAGCTGGATATCATCTGTGAACAGTTTGGCTTGGTTTCAGCAGTAGGGGCCTTGGTACGACCTTACACAGTGAGTTCTCTCATCATAAAGTTAAAGGAGTGGGTGTGGTTCCTGGTCGAAAAATGGCCTCACCATCAAATTTCCCTACAAAGTCCGACAACGAGCTCAGAAAGGGTGGACTCTCCATCCCTGCTCTATGCGTCGTCCGGTCGGGGGCCGTGTGATCCAGGCTCTTTCGTGAGCAGCTGCCCTTATAGGGAAACCAGGAGAGCAGAGACTCAACATGCCAGGAATTTGGCTGCGTGGCAACAAAGCTCTGCCCAAACAACATCGATCCCCTTTCAGATGAGGGCCAGCAGACCAGCAGTGGTGTAGATGAAACCTACTGGATGGATGTGCAATTTTTTTTTTCTTTCATACATTAATGGCCAAAAAGCAGACACACCCTCTGCTCAATAATCTCAGACAGATGCAGGCCACTGTCTTGTGCCCTTGGGAACTGCTGTATTTACAAAGAGGGAAAACATTGAGCAACTATGAAACCATCCAATAGCGTGCACAGGTTGTTAAAAATATCCCCACACTCTAAAGTTCATCTGAGGTTTGTTACCTTCAGAGCAGCAAGAACCTGTGTGCACTTGATGAAGTGCACTTGGTGAAGTGCGCTCAAATGAGTATTTAAAAAATTAGGTCAAGTGTGCTTAAAAAAGAGCAGTTTGAGGACAAGGGTGATTACACAAATGTCCAGGGCTGGGGCACGACCCAGACAGCACAATAAATAGTTCAATTTCTTAATACCATCATGGCCTTCTGACATTTTCAAAGTTCACCATGCACCTCCATTTAATGTCTGTCTCAAAATAATCCACTCATTCACCAGAGAAAGGCAGACATGGGTCACTTTAATCAACACATTAATTATACTAAAAGCTTTGGGAAATAAATCTCACAGAATGTGACTTGCAACCTCCTGTATGCATAAATGCACCCCGCATTTTTGTACTCTCAGTGGCAGGACAACCAGGAAGCCTTTCCACATGGCAGACCGCAAATGGAAAATACATTTCCTGTTTAGTGTAAGATGCCTTATAATCAGCATGTCTGAAGGGAAAGAAAAATCTACACAGAGAGCCTCCACCAGTGTGTGAAACCAGACTGTTCATCCCTTTGTTTTCTAATCCCCCTGAATGCTCATTATTGTCAAAGTATCTGACTCCCAGGATTCATCCAGCATAACAATTGGAAGCACTAAACGGCTTCCCTGGGGAATTTTCTATTTACAAAAAAATAAAATAAAATAACGTTTACCGTAGCCTAGGTGTGTAGTACGTTATACAATTTAGGTCTGTGTAACTACGCTCTATGATGTTCGCACAACGACGAAATCGGCTAACGCATTTCTCAGAATGTATCTCCGTCGTTAAGTGACGCATAACTGTACACCATTGATACGTTAATGTTAAATGTCGATTCTGAAAGCGTTGATTGTATCATTTTGCCGCCACTTATGCGCCATCTTGTGGCTGAAGTGTGTTTTACATGATGAAATTTTAAGCACATCCAAGTAAAGGTCACGTTAATTTCTACTTTTGTTTTCTCCTAAAATTAAGTGCGCTGTACCTGAAACTAGCGGTTCAGTAGGTCATTTAATTTAGTAATGGTACGGAATTAATAAACGACCCAAATTGCACGTGATTAAAGAAGTGTAAGGAGCATATCCCAATAGCTAATCTGATGAACATGATACGTCAGGAAATAAATAGCGCGGAGCATGTGACAGTGGGGCAGAGAAGCTTCTGGTAAACATCAAAAGTGTCCCTTGCAACAATCTGTTACGTCGGTGGAGGTGCCGCTTCAGAGAATGACTCAATAATTATTAAAAGCCTAGTAATCCAGGTCCCTGTTACAATTTGACGTTACTATCCGGGGAACCAGCAGGTGGCATGTAACCTTGTATGTTTTCCCCCAGTAACTTTAATTAAGTAGTTGCATTTCACTTGAATCTACTGAAATTCAGTCCTCTTCGGTTCGTTTCATCTTAAATTGGAACTTAATAAAGATACAAAAACAGCTTGAAACAAACCATATAAAGACGGGTTTATAATCTGAGTTTAAACATCAACATATTTGATTTCCTGTGATGCTTCTTGCATGTTGTAATTCTGATTTTTGATTATTCTTATTCAGTAATTTTTGGAACAAGCAGCTCTGCACGTCCTTACTCTCGGGGAAGGACATAACTTTTAATTAAAATACATTGTTGCTTTCCCTGTTCTCACCGTGGCAATCTTAAGATGCCCCCCACTGAAACCTGTATAGGGTATTTTTTGTGCTTAATGGTACGTAAATGTACGAATAATTTTAGTTCCAGAACGGAACTTGTTGTGGTAGGATAACAAGATAAAGGACTTAAATATATTATCACGTATACTAAAAATGTTCCATACAGTAAGTCGGCCAAGTAAGAAGAATGAATTTAACCCAGAAAATAAAGTCGCTGCGCGACATAAAACTACAATGACCAGCGGACTCACTGTCTCTGTTTTTCGACGCACATGCCAGCGCTGTTGAATGACGTCATGCTCTGGTGACGGTACGACGAATGACAGTTGGAAGCGTTTTGGCAAGGGACGGCTGTGTAACTTCACTGGTAAATATCCATAAATATATATACACATAAAGCCTGTGCTTTTTTTTCTTTTTTTTTAAAAACGCACCATTTTCTTCTACATTTACTGCAAGACAAGCTCGTAAAAATGGCTTTGAGTGTACTTTGGCGCTGGCGGTGGCTCCCTAACAGGTCGGTGTTAGCGGGATAGCAGGCTAGCCCATCCGTACGAAAGCGCGGTATTCTCACCGACCGGTTAAGCACCTGCTGACGACAGAATTGTACGTTTTAAATTTTTATTTTTACACGTAAATGCACACACAAAACCTACATAATGGCCTTTTAATTGTCACATTGGCATGAGGCTCAGCTGACTTGCTGGTCGCCTGTGTAGGTCAGTGGATAGAGTTAGCAGTGGGCTTATGTGAATAATTATTAAAAGCACCTCTTATTATTAATAATTAATCATTCCCACCATTATCATTATTCTCACACAATTATCTATATTGTTTTTATCATTAATTTTAATTAATTGCGAGCAAGCGTTTTTCCGTAAACCTGCCCACAAGCACATTTTAGGCAATAATTATTAATGCATTATTATTATTATTATTATTAATACTGTGATGCATGCTTAATTAATTAATTACCATTGCGATCATACGTGGACTTGACAGGGTAAATAGTTTGCTTGTCCAGGCACACTAGTGCCTGATGTTGCCTTGGAAAGGGCACATGGACCCAAAGAACATGACATTAGTATAATTAGCCCATATCTTAATAAAATTATCTTGAAAAGCCAAGTCATGAGTCAAGAAATGATTCTATGTGTTCTTACATTTGTCCGGTTTACCTGCATATTCTGTGCTCACTAATAATACAGGTGCTGAAGGCACAGATTATGGATGTTCAGGAAGAAGGGAAAATAAAGGAGAACATCTGTAGAGGGTTTTTGTGGTGGTCTGCCTGGGGGAGGGCTTCCAGGGAAGGTGTTAACCAGTCCCTGCATCTCCACGTGCACGCCATGCAGTACTGTGCTGATGACAGCCATCCACTATTTGAAGTTGTGAGATGGACTAATACACAGTTTCTTGCATCGTAATAAGAAACAATGAAAAATTCAAGAATGTGCAAAAAAAAAACAACAAAAATGTAAAAATATGCAAGCACAAACGCGGTGATTATGGGCTCAGCAGCTTTTAACGTTTGCCTATTAGGAAGAGACCATGGTGTACCTGAAGCAGGAGCCAGGCCCATGAGGCGAAAGCTCCGTGGCTAAATATGGCCTCCGAACTCCACGAGACCATATTTATGGCCAAGCAGGAGCGACACAAGAACCTGTTCCTGAACTACAGGAACCTGAACATTTTCCCAGTGGAGCTCCTGAAGGATGAGGGCCTGCAGTTCCTTGAGAGGCTGTACATGAAGAGGAATTCGCTCACCAGCCTGGTAAGGGCCTCAGGATGCCCGTTGCCCATCTCAACTCTGTGCACCGTGCCCATCAATAGAGGACTTGTTTCAGCACTTCCTTGAACTGTATAACATGTAATATTTGTCTCTATGGATCATTTTTCTTTGTTTCCAAGTCAGATTATAATAAGTTTGACTTTTTGAGTTTTTCCTTATCCTAATACTCTAGATTAGGCTTGGGTCTTCCTTAAGGAAAACGACTGGACATTGTATGTTAAAAGTTTTATCATCATGTGTTCTCAGGAACACACTGAAATTCTTGTTCACAGTTGCAAGGCAGGGGACAGGTGAGTGGGGGGACAGTCGGACCAACAACAGTGCAATAAAGGACAAAACTGCAGCACAGTAAAGGAAAAGACAGGGCAACATAGGAATTTTAGTTGCCACAAGACGCTTGACAAGGGTGTGTCACAATCCATTATTGCATCATTTATACAAAAAGATGCACGAAACAGGGGAAAAGAGAAGATGGGAAGAAAGAAATCTGAAAGACAACAGAGGAGAGGAACTAAAAACTCCCAAGTAGGGAGAAAAAAACCTCTGGGGTCCAAGGTCTACCTAACCCCCCTGGGCAAGCTAAACGTTAAATTAAACATAAAATGGACCTACTTTAATAAAAGCAAGGTGCAAACTGAGGTCATGGTCAAAATCAAAGTCCATCAATGAGCCATTTGATGAGGTCAGTTACTCTACCTTATGAATGTGAATTCCCTTTTTAAGTTTGTTTTGCGTGCATGGGAATATTTCTTCCTGATTCTGGACCTGATTCTGGACCTGATTCTGCACATTCAGCAATCATGAAGATAAAGTCCTGCAAGCAGGTCCTCTGTGTTTTCCTTCTGCCTGGTGCCTCCTTGTGAATCTTGCAGTATGCCTGAAGGTGATTTGGCGTTAAATCGCTTACTTGCTCACTCTCACCCTTTTCTTGTTGCTTTTTTTTTTCTTTTTTTTTCTTAACAGCCTGAAAATCTGGCCCAGAAACTTCCGAACCTCATAGAGCTGTAAGTACACCTAGGATTGCTCTGTAACTGTTCTTGTAGCTTGTTCACATAATGAGGCAGGTCATCTCTTGCATGTGTGCTTGCAGTAATTGTAGTCTGCACTGCAGGATTATGGATATTTGTCCTGTAGTAATGACTCTCGGCGCCGACTGCCTCCTTTGAACTGGCTACCGTTTTGTATTACCTGTAATGCAACCCCGCCCCGCCTCAGCTATGAAATGTCATCTGGAAGACAGCGTATTTAATGTCCCTGTAAAGATGTAAAGGAATAAAAATGTTGTATTGTTGAGTAGCTCATGTAGATTGAAGGCCGGTGTTGACTGCAAAATGCTAAGCTGGCTACATTTTTGCTGCATTATTAACATGAGCTGTCGATCACCGGAGCAAATCCATATGTTGAAAAACGTAAACTCTTTATATTGTGCAGAAGGAGACGTTTTGCAGGGAGACCTTTAATAAAGGCCTATACCAGTGAAGTGAGATCCACTTAGTGATATCTGTGTTCTTCATCACTTGGCGGGGTTCAGAAGTCCGGCTTCCATTTGGACATGGGCCAGCTGGACGGTCACAGTCTGACCTGCAGACAGCCAACTGGGTTTCATTTCTTTGGAACATCTTGCATCTTCAGAAAATGCTGTATACAGATACTGCACTGAATTCATTGAAGAATGAATGGAAAATTGTTTGAAGATTTAACTGCTGTACTTGGAGGCCTTGTGATTTTGCTTAGTATTTCAGGTCCCATATGATAAGACATAATTAATCAATTGCAATTTGTGTTAACCTTCCTCTTGAAGTGCAGTGTGCTAGTGCTCCTGTAGGTGGTGCTGAAGTATTAAAAAAAAAATGCAACGTGACATATATTCCGTCACTGTTCACAAGTGCAAACCGTCTATAGATCAGATCTCAGGAGGGGACCTGTTGAGGTATCTGAGCGAAATACTTACCCTGAACAGTGCCATTTAGAAGGGTTAAAGGTATTTATTTCAACTTTGCTGAACATTTACTAAATGTAGAATACTGTGCTTAATGTAGAAAAGTAAAATTCTTCTTTGTTTCTAATTTTTAATGAATTTAATCAATTAATACATTTAATTCACTTAAGATTAATTCAAGCTTTTATTTTCTTTATTTCTGAAGGTATCTCCATTCAAACAACATTGTCATTATTCCGGAAGGTAATTCCCTGCTGAATTTGATGCATATCTACACATTACACTTCCTTCAATGAACATTTGAGATATGGCTGCAGTGCTTAAGTTTAAGGAAGGTTCTTGATTACCTTCATCTCTCTGTGGTTTAAAAAAAAGTAAAAACAAGCATGTATATTGTAGAATACTATACTGTAGAATTCAGATTTTTCTGAAATATTCTGTCATAATAAGAATCTGAGTTGGATGAAATATTTATGGATAAAATGGTATTAAGTTACGGTTTATATCCAAGATTATGATCCTCACCACCATTATCTGTAGAGGATGCAAAAGGAGTGTGTGGAAAATGACTCCCTCAGGCAGGCTGGGTGTTAGTCCATGGCATGTCGTAGCTGGCTGGACAGCTAACATCTATGGCCTGCTGTGAGTGAGGGGCCCTGTCTCTAAGATAACAGCCCGAGTAGGGCGAGGGGGGGGGGGCAGACGTTTGTATCTCGCTGCTCCTCAGTTCTCACGCCTGCCTCCCTGGCAGTAAATTGGTTATGCTGGTGCGTGAAGCTGTAGCACACTCTGGAGGAGCGTCTCACACCGGAACGTTTCACACAGCCCCGCAGTCATTTACACCTCCACGTAAAAAGGATGGCTCTCCCGACTACGACGTCAGCAATAAGAGTGTTTTGTGCCCTCAGCCATCGGCAACTTGGCCAAGCTGCAGTCCCTGGACCTGAGCGACAATGCCCTGCAGGTGGTCTGTCCTGAAATCGGCCGGCTGAAGTCACTGCGGCACTTGAGACTGGCTAACAACCGCCTGAAGTTCCTCCCACCAGGTATGACGGCGCATCTCTGCCATGTTGCCCTAGAGGCAGCGCCCCCTGGTGATATTTATGACACAGTGGCCGCGGCTCGGGAGCTGTGGCCGGATCTGAGCGAGTGTGGCATGTACCTTATTGGTGGGATTGTAGGGTAACTTTTTATAGCCTCCGGGGGCTGTGATGTCCTGTTGTTTGTTTATTTGTCTCTCTGGTCTTGGCTGGTGTCTACAGGCCTCCTTCACCTTGTTCCTCTCTTGCTTCTATTTCTGAGTCTGAGGCTGCCTCTGGTTCCTCTGGAAATGGACCTCTAGCTCTCCCCCCACCTTCTGGTTGGGCGGCGCCATCCCCTCCCTCTCAAGATTCCTAATTTAGTAACAACGGGTAAAAATATGCCTTAACGAGCAGGGTCTGGAATGCCTGGCAGGCCGCTGTGGGGAGTGCTTGTTGTTTGTGTGTTGGGCACTGGGAGGGTGACCGGGCTGTTTGTCTTCACACGGCTCGCCTCAGCCATGCCCATGCCGCCCGAGCCGTCCTGCCCCCTGCAAGAGACAGCTCTCCTTTTGGCTGCTGGCTCTCATCCTTAATCGTTTCAGGGAATGTTTTTTTTTCCCTCTGTGGGAAGGAGGTTTCTAAAATGAGGCTCACAGACCCGTGGGACTTAAGTTCAATCTCCCTCAGTGAGCTGTAGGTTCTGAAAGCGTTCCCTGTCCTCTGGAGGGCTGTCTGTTCTGAAAGCGTTCCCTGTCCTCTGGACGGCTGTCTGTTCTGAAAGCGTTCCCTGTCCTCTGGTCGGCTGTCTGTTCTGAAAGCGTTCCCTGTCCTCTGG
>JAODLD010000008.1:4770142-4792454 GCA_026781065.1 Mormyrops boulengeri | reverse complement strand
GTATAAACATACAGGGCTGCATTAGGACTGCACACACAGTATTGTATAAACATGCAGGGCTGCATTAGGACCACACACACAGTATTGTATAAACATGCAGGGCTGCATTAGGACTGCATGCAGGTTGATGTGGTGTGTTGTGTGTACTAATTATGGGGTGAATCTTCACGTTACACATCATTGCGGTAGAATTACACCAGTATTTGTTAGAACTGTGTTACCTCCCACCTGAGCCCTCTGTGAGTCAGCATGGCGTCAGCCCCGTCACATGGGCAAGCTCTGCTCAGGTCAGATCCGAGTCCGTCTGGAAGAGAAGGAGGCATCCGGTAATCCGGGGAACGCTGGTGCCGCCACAGAAAAGCCGAAACTGTGAGAGGGCCCAGTGCGGAGGATCCTCGCGACCTTGACGGCCTGTTGGGCTCGATGCTGTTCGATGCCCCCCCCCCCCCGCCAGCACTGAGATCTTAAACGTGATACAAGAAACAACTGGGAGCGGAAGGGGGGCAGACCGGGAGGGAGGAGACGGGGGCATTTGGGAAGGTCAGACTCGGCAGCATTGTGGGTGATGGAGGGGGTGACGGTTGGCATAGCCTGAATCGGTAACGGGCCGAGACACTGTGGCATGCCGGGGAATCTTTCACCTGGTCTGCTGCCCGTTACTGCTGCTGTTTGATGGGAGGAGGCGATGTTCTGGTTGCGGTCATGATAATGCCATTAGGTCACTTAGGGTCACGGTAAACTCACTGTGAACCTTCAGTGTGTTGTCTGAGAGTCCAGAGGAAACAGGCAGTATCCTACAGCGACTGAATGTCATTCATGTTTACAGCAGGATATTTTCCTGGGTTTCTTTTAAGAGGTACTTCCTAAGGGTCCAAACACAATCCTGTCCTGAATCAGCTCTTACCTGCTGGCTCTTCCTGTCCTCTCACTGAGCACCATGTCCTATATCAGAGAGGTGTCTGGTCAGTGAGGTTCAGCTTGATGGTGGCTTCTCGCCAGCTCCTTCATGCCTCCCTCATTCAGCGTTTCATCACCGCGCCTTTAATTCAACTGTCTGTCCTGTAGAGCCTCTCTGCTGTTCCCTTGAACATACACATGTCCCATAAACAGGCAATGAAATCCTAAGAGGTGATGGGGACAGGCCGAGACAGGCTCAGGGGGAGACGTGGTGGCGAGGCCCAGCTAGGAGTTCGTGCAGGGACTCGCATAATTACGGGGTTAATGATGCCCATTTAGTATGTGACTCCAAGCGCCTTAGCAAGCCGTAAATGCAACGCTATGTTCCCTGGGAGCAAGGAGGACGCAGGAAACCGGTCCGTCACGCGTCGGGGGAACAGGGCCTGTTTGCCGCCTTCTCACGGCAGATTTCCTTGGCAGACCCCAGTCATTTGTGAGTGAGGTGTAAGGCCCCCCCCCCCACCCCCCGGTCTGCCTGGCGGCTCAGCAGCCCGGACATAATCCAGGCCATAATGTTTGTAAATGTTCATCCATTTATTACCAGTCACAAATCAACGCTGAGGCTGGAGGACGCAAGTCAGGCCTTTTCTGAGCAAAATCACGCACGGCTGAGATGGATTTCACAGGTGGCAGAATTCCTGCAGCCTGCCAAGAAGTGGCCATACTGGTCCTCTTGAGTGGGTCGAGCCACATGGAAGTCATTAGAGAGGAGCCCCCGCTCCCAGGGAAGTGGGGGAGGGCCCTATTAGGTGCGGCGGGGCGGGCATCCCTCTAATTTGATGGTTTGGTTTGGCCGGCCCAATGGGCCGCGGCGTGCCAGGCAGGGGCCCAGACCGGAACGTACTTGATTAGCACAGAGCAGGCGCTGGCCATCTTTACGTGACAGGGCTAAACAGGGCCAGCCTGGAGTTAAACTGCCATTTCAGGGATTTGCAGGGTCTCAAAAACCTCCCCCGAAAAAAAAACACACTAAGCCTTTTTCTGTCCTCAGGTGCTAGTTAAACATGCGGAGTTCAGGCAGATTTGTGCTAAAATGAGCTATTAGGTTGCGTATGATTAGGGCGGAGCAGAAAGCTGTCTTTTCCAGCAGAATGTTCTGGTGATGTCTTGCCGGGTCCCTGGAGCTATGAAAACATGAAAGCTGATGTAACATGCTGTGTAGCAACGGTGGCTCTCTTACAATGGTGACGTCAGCGTTACGGCAGGCCGTCAGGGTGGGCCAGTGATCTGTGCATCCTTTTGTATTGCAGGTAGTGTAGGGAGGAGTGGGCGGGACCTTGTAAGGCCCCGTGCCCCTGATGTGCCCCTCTGCTGCTGGGTGGCATTGTGCGGAGCATGTGACTGGGGCCCTAGCCACCCTAACACTGCCCTGTTTTTCCCCAGAGCCGGACTTCCTGCCTCCCATGGCGCTGCCGCGGAGTCTGCTGGAGCTTCTCTACTGCCCCCTGGGGCACTGCCACCGCTGCAGTCAGGCCATGTTTACCATAGTCTACCCCAAGCTGTTCCCCCTCAGGGAGACGGCACTGGCGGGGGTGCATGGCAGGTAATACCACCCAGAGTCTGGTAGCAGTCAGTAAACAACCCCCCTGCCCCACCCACTATTGTGTGCCATCATACTGGAAGCTACCGCACGACTGCAGGGCAGGGGAAATACGCTAATGAAAATAACGTGTGATCATCACAGTGACCAGCAGGGGTCCCCGATCTCAACTTGCTCAGCTGACGTGCAGGATTAGTGGAGGTAATACATTAGAGGAGGAAAGGAGCTTGGCACCTGGTAGCCTTCTACCGGAAAGGATGTCCGTGAGAGAGTCAGGCAGCCAAAGGCAGGTCAGTGGCGGCACTCTGGAATAACCAGACCCATGTGTTTCCTGCGGTGTTAGGGAGTCGGGTCAGAGTTCACACAGCGACTCTCGTTTGTGGCTTTTAATTCATGAAGGGCAGAGATTATTTCATGCGCTTTTGTTCATTTACGTGAAATCTGTATCCGAAGAGCACTCTGTCACCGGCACGTGATTTGCAGCATGGCGCCGAGGCCAAGGCGGTACCAGGGCCCCCCCCACCCTGTCAGCGGCGGGGTGCTGGTGCCATGAGAGGCAGGCCGCCAGCACCGCGCTGATTCCCTCTGACAGCCCTGTAGCACCACACGTCCACCTGCCGCCTCGTCTCGTGCTGCTGCTGCGGGTTCCACGTGGTCCTGTGCCGCCGTGGACCTGCCTGCCAGCTGGAGCCTCCGGACGGGTTTATTGCGAGGGACGTCTGTGCCCCTGTATGCCTCTCAGGTGCATGGATCTCCTCTCCAATAAACAGGTCCGTCACCCTGTGGGAGTCGAGCCATTCGCCATGTGACGCCGCGCCACTAGGCTAGCCGTTAGCATAGGGTCCCCAGAGAGCCGCCTCCCCCTGTGCTGCGGTGCCCCCTGGTGGTCCTGTCTTCCTAGAGAGAGAGCCAGTGATGAGACGGCACCGTGGGGCAGAGAGCTAGGGCCACAGCTGGTGCTGTTTGCCTTCCAGCCCCCCTAGAGAGTGGGGGCCATCACACCCCCTTCTCCACCTGCTGCCACCTCATCTGCTCTCCCCTTCCCACCCCACACACCCACTTAAGCACCACCCCCTGCTGTGTGTCTGTGTTGCCAGGACGACGGTGAGCTTCGTGGCTTACTGCTGCTCCGGTCAGTGTCTGCGGACCTTCGACCTTCAGAGCTGCTCCCTAGGCCCGGTGCCACCCCCCCCCCACCCCTCCATGAAAAAACACAGACGAGGACGAGCTCACGTCGGCGTGCCGTCGACCTCCCAAATGAAGCCAAGACAGAATCCCAATGGCCTTCCAGCCCAGGACTCCAACCGGACGGGCACGTCTAAACAGAACAGAGCCGCTTGGCTGGGATTTCACAGCGTCATTAAGTGACCTGTTTTAATATTGTTGTTTTTTTTTTTTTTACACAAAGCTACTACATTGGCTGCTGACTGATGAGGAATGAGAAGAGTTTGTAAATACTGTCAGCAGCCTGAAAAGAGGGTCTATTGTTCATCTGCGAGTAGCACACTCCATTTACACTAAAATATGGCTTTCAATTACATTTGTCTGCATCCCACCCAGATGGATATTTGTCATATTTTTGTACAAGGCAAGAAACTAATATAGGGGACCCCTCATCTGCAATACAGAACACAGAAAATTAGGGAGACTCGAGGAGAGGTGTGGATTTTTACCGAAGACGTGTTCTGTCCCTGAAGCTGGCAGAGAATCCTCCGGCTGCTGTTAAATCGCCTGAATGCACCGTTCAGACTGTTCTTAGGCTTGGAAACCAGGGCACTTGTTCACAGCTCTGATTGTGTTTCCTTATCTGATCTTTGCAGATCTGTCGATGGTGAATGTGTATTTTTAACAGCGTGGTCCGTTACAGGTGAAGCTGTTCTGCTTTGCGGCTGTGCATGTGGTGTGTTTGAGAAAATGAAAAAGTGCAGATTTTTTGTTACAAACGCCGTGCTTTTCCACAAGGGGGCCTAACTTCCAACGCGCCTTTCTCCGTGGTGTTCATGTCGAGTTTACGGGGACAGCTGATCCGTCTCGGCCCTGCCGCTCTCATAGTGACCTTTCCCGTGGCTATAGCAGACCGGGACTCCAGGTGCGATTCGTGTATGTGTATCAGTTCTCCTCAGTAATTAACAACACTTTAAATGTCTAGAATAAAGTCAGAAACACTTTGTAGGCCATACGTCTGCGCCCTGGTACGATTTCAGCCTGGATATGAAGAGACGAAACTGACATTTGGAGTGAAATCTGCTCATTAGTATCCGGACACGTAATAAACAGCAAGGGGAGTGATGGAGTCCACAAGGGGACTGACAGGCGTACCCTTTTGCTTAGACGCCCAACGTGTGTGTTCCTCTTCAAAGGCAGCAAGGTCGATGGACCCTCATGTCAATGCTGCCTGGCTGTAAAGTGTGAGAAGTAGATGAGGTGGACTCGGAATGAAGATGACAAACTTAACGATGCTCCGGAGTCCAATGAAGCTGCCCGTAACCTGTACTGTCCGGGATTAGCGGATGGTGCAGGGGCTCTCTGACGTTAGCGATGTTGTGAAGCTTCACCACTGCCCTCCTGACATGTGTTTCAGAAATAAATGACTTGCTATGCTGAAATGGGTGTGCGACTGTTTCTGCACAGGGCTGGGGGATGAAATGCCTGATTCCTGGACCCATGCCCCCCCCCCCTGCATTCCCAGAGTGAGCTGCACTCCACTCTCGCTCCTGCTTCGGATTTGTGAATAATTTCCCACATTTACAGCTCTGGCGCTTTTGGCCGCGGCGTGTATTTATACTGAGCTCAAACGCGGCTCACAGCATCTCGCGCCTGTTGTCCTTGACAAGGAAGCTTCGGTGGAATGCGAAAGCCTAAATATCGATTTATCAGGGCCTCTCCATGCCTAAAAAAGGCAACATACTTACTCAGCCTACCGTTATTTCTCTGTTGTTTCTCTTGGAAGCTGAAAAAGCGAAGTTCCTCATTCCAGGATTGGTTTGGCGGGCTGTCTGGCGGGGGGGGCGGGATCTCTGCCTGTCATGGACTATCCAAGGTGCACTGGGCTTCATGTGCCCCGGCTCGGCACATGGAGCAGCGCCACTTCCAGCAAGGCGAGGGGTTGACAGGGAGGAGGGACGGCCGCTGCAGACCAGAACGTATATCGCAACAGAGCGATTAAGACCTGCAGCTGCGGCACTTTGGTGGCCGTGCAGTTTGCCTGCTCAGACTGTGTTTAATCTGAGTATTTTCAACTTTCAGCTTATGATGCTGGATAATGTGGATATGGAGTGTTTTATAATTAACAGTTCTTTACCTCAATCTGAAGCGAAACATTAAAAATATTTATTGTGCTGAAAATGTTCCTCTTATGGGTAGCAGCTGGTAATGAGGTCAGACACCTGGTACAGGCGTGTTTATCCAAGGATCTTGACCCTCTGTGTCCCCGGCTGTGGGTACGAGGTACATCGCCTGTCTGTGTCTCCGGTGCAGTCATGGCTGGCAGAGTTAGATGTGTTTCCACAGAGATGCAGGCCCGTCAGATAATAACCAGGAGGGCTGGGCTGCACCTTCCCCTGCCACAAGGCTTGGCTCTCGCTCTCGCTCTCTGCCTGTCCTTTGCGACGTAGGAGCCACAGTAGGCTGCCCATTAATCCCGTCTCCAGGGGTACAGGACCCTGACACATCCATTATCCTGTCGCTGGGCTTGGAGCCACGTGGAGGTTGGGCGCCCTTCAGTGGGCAGCGTGTGGCTCGCTGCGGATGCAAGGCGTCCTGATGCTTTGTGGTCTGATCCATCTGTAACGTCGTTAATCCGCTGGGAACATCGTTACGGTACTGTGCCGCCTGCGTCTATCCACTGCTCTCTGGATTCTTACGCGTTCATTACGGGTGAGTCTCTAGAGCGTTCTCTGTTTACCGCGAAGGTTATATGTTCACAGCTCCCGTTGGGGTCTTTGCTGTGAGTCGTGTTTCTGTGGGTTTAAATCCATCCCCGTGTTATTGCAGAGCACTTGCCACTGTCCTTCCCCTCCATGCACAGGACATGCTTCATGGAAATGTCTTCAGAGGCACTTGGAACTGGGGGGGAATATCCTGTGGATGCGGACAGGAGCCCAAGGAAAACAAGAGTAAGAGTTGCTGGTTGGACTCGCAGGCTGTTGTATGGGCATGGCGCCTAGCTGTGTGGCCCGCTGGCCTGGCCTGGTACCACAGACGTGGTGCCGCCCCTGCCACTCCCCTCGGGGTCATTTAGGGACTCACCCAGGTAAATCAGGGTTAATTCCAACATGTAAGCAAATGCTGCGAACTGTAAGTGAGGGAATTTGGCTACCCCTCCAGCATAGGCATCCCTGTTTGCTCAGGTAAGCTCCAAGTACGATCACGCTGCCGCTTAATTAATGAGCCCTGTCCTTCGTATTTCCCAGAAGTCTTTGCGGCCTGAATGCCCTAACGGGCTCCTGCTCCCCGCCGTCCCCGTCTCGCCCGGCTGGCCGTCACACTGTCATGCTTTTGTTCCTCACAATGACTAGGTGTGCCCGCGTCTGCGCTGTCCATTGTTCTGTCAGTGGGGATGTGAGGGGGGTCCGTCGGACTGGAGGGGCGCTGGACCCCAGTCCGCCCTCACACACAATGGGGGGCTGAGATTAGGACCATGGGGAACAATGAGAATTCACCATTAGCACGGATGTCCCCAGTGGGGGTATGTTCCTGCCTGCTTGGTCATGGTGCGGGGAGTCTTTTGGCGTGATATCTGCTTGATCTTTCTTTACACATAAATCCAAAAAAATGAAGAATATAGAATGTATAACTAGATTTGTTTTTACGTATCATCCATTTAGCCAGACTAAGCTGATTCCATGTGCGCAGAGATCGGAGGTGATTTTATCATCTCATTTACCTCGGAAGACCTTTATCATCCACGATCTGAAGGACAGGCTTGAGAAAGTGAGGTCGGCGTCCACACCTAGACTGTCAGGCTTGACGAAATACCCGCTGGGTTCATCCGGCGCTGCCCGCCATAATGAGCCCGGCTGTGGAGCCAAGGAGTATCGGGAGACAGGCAGGGTTTGAATAAGAAGGGGAAAATCTAAACCAGCTGCGTGCTGTTCGAAATCTGGCAGCACGCTGCGTAGCGTTTCTAACACCACGCGCAAACATTCGGCCGGGAGGACAGAAGTAGGGAGATTCATTTCAGCTTCGAATTTTCAAATAAAAATCAATTTGTGTTTTCCGTAAGTATCCCCCTCTGGAGCATGTCAGAAATGATTTGTGATTAAGTGCTTTTAGGATTAGCTGTAGGCTGCTGTGTTGGTGCCGTTTCCTGATCCCGAATCTCCATGCTGTCACTCCCTCTTCAATTCTGTTCCTGAAATGGTGAGAAGCTGTTTTGTATAATACTGGGGATTTTAACTGTTTAGTATGACAGGATATCTGCATCTGTATCGTACACATGAGTTAAATATTAGCTGGTGCATATTAGCTTTTTGCTAGAAAATTGTGCCTTTTAAAAGGTTTAGAAAAGGTGCCTTTTAAATAGATCATCACTTGGAGATGGAGGTGAGGGAGAGACTGGGAATGAAGACGAATCCAAATCCGGCAGCGGCCACCAGGAGTCAGGAAGGCGTTCAAGCACATTTTTAATACATTTCATGAGAGAAGGGAGAGACGGGCTGACAGGGAACACGGTAAGCATGCGAGTGAGTCTCCGAGACTGTGGGACAGAGACGGAAAATGATCCCGGAGGTAGCAGGGGGAAGGTAAAGCAGACTGCAGGGGGGAGGCCCCTGGGTGTTGGAAAGCCTGATGTTCGACAGTGAACCCAGGAGCACTCCCAGGGCTGAAGAATCTCGCCATGGTCTGAGACATCTTTGTCCGGCCATCTGGGTCAGGCAGGGCAGGAAAGTCTGTGGAGGTACCCCGTGATAAATCCGCTTTAAACACCAGTCAAGCAGGGAACCAGCAGCCCCGACACAGGACTGGAAATTCCAGGTTTCTGGAATGCTTTCCCCAGGGTCTCCTGCCGAAGCCAGAGTCCGTTGTTCTTGGTGAGCGAGGGGGTCTGAACTCCATCGACTGACTTGCCAGCTGTGACGCCGCCGCTGCTCTCAGATCAGACAGGTGTGGGGTTAGATTTACGGTTTATGGAACACTGTCATTTTCTAATGGTCTGCACATCTAAAGAAGATAACTACAGCCATGCCAGTTAAGTCGTGTCTGAAATGCAGATTGCTGTGAAGAAATATTACAGGTCGGAAATATAAACAGCATCTTTGAAGGTTAAAGTTATAAGAATTTTTCCCTTCTGCTCGCTTTCTTCAGGAAGTGAGTACAAGTCAGATCTTCTAACTCAGTGACGCGGCGACATGAGATTTAACATAAACGTGCCGAATTTCAGAAGGCTACTTCATCTGGGGCATCTAGACAAGGGGAAGTGCTGTTGCAAGAGGTACTGCGGCAGGTATGGGAGTCCAACTCCATGCTGAGGTTCCCCTCTGCACATGGAGTCAGGCTGAAGATGGGGGAAACCGGACTGAACGTGGCGTCTGTGGATGAGGGAGATTAATAGCTGATGCCTGTGTTTTAGAGGGCAGTCGGGGAAGGCGAACCTGCAGTCCCATGTAGTACAAATTCAGCACTCACTGCCAGGCTGCCTGCTCCTTACACCAGCACGGGCGTCTCCTGCCAAGCTGAGAAGCCCTCGCCACATAAATCAGCCCAAACAAATCGCTACACTCTGCTTACCTGATGTACGGATATGTTACCTGAGCCTGGCACACAGATGCTGCTCGCATGCCCTCGCTGTTTGTTGTGAAAGAAACAGGTGAAAAAGTTAAGATATTAACCACGAAGTGTGAGAGCCGTGTGTGCGTTTTAACGGGATGCAGGTGTAAGGTGTCAAAATGCAGAGGAAAGGGGGCGACGCAGTGCGTCACATCACACCTCATACTCCCTCCGTGATCGACAGTCCCGTGATGACCTTGTCAGCCACGGAATTAAATCATTCCGCTGACGAATGGAGAAATGGATAGTTAAGTCTCTTCTCTGGGCAGGGCTGTCACATCGTTAAAATACGGAACAAGTGTTGCATCTCTCAGACGAGAAGAAAGCGTGTCCTCAGGGACGTGGCAGGGGAGAGCGTACAGTAATCCTGTGATAAGAGGAATGACATCTCACAGAATGGTACCTTTTTATTCAGATAGGACAAATGACCAACTGTTAAACTTAAGTGGGTGGGCTAATCTTTCAGAGGACGGAGAGGAGCCCGCTCATTACGGGGAAAATGACGCCAATATGCACTGACTCAGCAGGAGAGCATCAGCTGCGATTATCTTACTCGTTTATGCCTTGAGGGGGCGCTCTGGAGTGCTGGAGGGAGGGGTGTCTTGCCTGGACCTCAAAGGAAAAGGCAGCTGAGGACTTCGCCCCTGTAGTGTGGGGCTCATATCAAACATGAGGTGTACTAGAGTCTGGCTTCTTTAACCAAGCACATGTCTGAGACTTCATCATGCATGCTTAGTTAAAGGTGCACTACACATTCCAAGGGTCAAAAGGCAGCTACGCCCCACCCAGTGTTTACCTTTTGCAAGCACAGCCAGCCAGTAACAGGGTCTCTGCGCCTGTGATTGGAAGGTTGCCGGTTTGAGCCCAGCTTTGGCAGAATATTCACGTCCGTGGACCCTTGAACGAGGCCCTTCACCTCCCAGCTCCACGGGCGCTGCTGCAGATGGCTCTCACCTATATGTGTTTGTGTGTCATGGAGAACAAGATGGGGTAGGTGAGAAGAGAATTTCCTCACGGGGATCAATAAAGTGTCATTATTTTTATTTCAGTCAGAACCTGAATTCCTCACAGAACTCATGACGTCATCACGCCACACTGAAGCGTTTGGCCTCATGCCCCTGAAGCCGTGTCATGGCCCCTCGGTGCCTTACAGTGTCTGATCACTTTGTCACAGAGTTTTCTTCTCATCAGTTAATGGAGAGAAATGGCCTGAGGAAAGAATTTAGGATCTCAGCCCTCACACTCTCCCACCTCTCAGCATCATTACAGTAAGTCATTTTCAGTAGTCCTGGTTTGTTTTCCATTTACCTATTAAAAAGTGACGATTAAAGAAAATCACAGCACCCCAGCAAACATCCCAGAGGTGTTCAGATACTACAAGTAGACATTTCAGAGGTGTTCAGTGTTCTTTGCAGCTTAAACTAACCAATAAGTAGCCATTAACATTAGCGCAAGGTTGGTATCAGCCTTAGATTGAGCAGCAGGGGAGAATTCAGGTTGGGGGTAAAGAGCTGCTTATGCGAGGACAGCACCTTCAGACATTAGCCCTCTTCGTCAGTAATCACTGGGAAACGTTCCAAATTACACAAAATCAGGGTCCCCCAATTCTAATCCTGGAGGGCCAGTTCGCAACACAATTTACGGATTTCCCTGCTCAGATACACCTACTAAACCTGGTAATTAGCTGAATAAGGTGTGTTCGAGCAGGGAAATCTGCAAACTCTGAGATTCTGGCCCTCCAGGACCAGAACTGAGAAACATTGTACTAAATGTTGAACCTTTTTTGTTTTCAGTTCCAAAGAAGCTAAACCGCCTTTTCCTTGCAGGTGACACATACTGATCTCAGGCCTGAGGACGATTTATCAATAATCTTTTATCAACAAAAGAGCCATCAGATTCCTTTGCGGATGGGCATCAGTCACGTCACCAGGAATGGCTGGAAGCCTTTCCTTTATCTCATACTTTTGCTAATACTATAATGGTAATGGGAGTTGGGGGGGGGGTTGTTTGTGTGACAGCTGTGGCCCCCCATGAAGCTCTGTCACAAAATACACATTGGGGAAGTCTGCATGAATCTGGGATCCCATCCGTCACGCCACTGTCGCCCCCAAAAGGTCGAGGGATGGCAGAGAGGGCAGGATGTGAAGTCAGCCATCGAAAGCCAGCTGCTCCAGGCTGGGCAGGAGCTTTTGATGGAGAAACGGCAGAAGACCCCGTGCTGAATATAAGTCCAGTTATTTGCCTGTTGACGTCTTTCTGTGTGCCTACACTGGTCTGGGACTTCATTTTAATCTCCTGAAAAACACTCAGATGTGTTTCCTGCTACAATGACTTTGTAGATTCCGTAATATTTGTCTCTCCTAGATGCTTTTGTGAATTTGTGATTCAGAACTTTTTATCTTTTCCTGATTTTGACTTATTTGCGGGTCCCAGTGTTCTTTGTGTCATCCACTTTGATTTTGTTGGCTAACACGTTTTGAAGAGTTTGTTTTCTCTCAGATTTTCTTTGAATTCTGTCTCTCTTGTGTAGGTCCAACATTTCTAATCAGTTTCTGGTGTTTCCTTCAGAGGGCAGATCTCAAGGTAATTTCTTGTAAGTCAGATGACTTGTTCCTTTTCAGCTTCACCTGGAGGTCGGACATACGTACTTCATTATCTGTTCATAATCTTCGGCAAACGGATTTTTTTGCTGTTTGAACTGGGCTCTTGCATAGTTTGGTATTGAAAGTGTGTTCTGTTTGATTTCTGTGAACTATCTGCTGATGTCTAGGTTGCTTGAAGAATATATTGGCAATGAAAAGGTTGTTGGATTCGCAGGGTCTGATTAATCAGTGGTGCTTGATTCCAGCTTAGCTCTTCCAAGGCTATACTGGCCAACTGTGTTTCTCACCTTCTCACTTCTTACTATGGCATTCCGGTCTCCCGTCGTCAGGTACATATCTCGCTGCATTTCCTGTGTATTTCAGTCTGAATCTGGTCATAGAACTTTAGAATTTTCCTCTTTGTCAGCAGCACTTATTGGGGAATGAACCTGTATAACTGTCATATTGAAGGGGAAATTTCCCTCAACCACAGCATCATATCCAGTTACAGTCTTTTCAGTGCCCTTCCTGACTATGAAAGTCACACCATTTTTCTATGTTGTCCAATTTTGCAGTAGTTAAAGTGTGTTCACCTAACTGAAAGTGTCCCAGGCCAGTCCATTTAAATTCAATAATGACTAAGAAGTTGACTAACAGCTCTGGAAAAAATTAAGAGACCACTCTATATATTTTTTTTTAATCTGTTTTTAAATCCTGGTTTAATCCTGGTTCTGCTGGCAGAAGGCTATGTTGAGCAGCAGGTTGCTTCCAGGTTCAAAATTTCTAAGACAGCAGTACAGAAGAATAAGGTGAAGCAGGAGACACTGGGAACGACCAGAAACCAGCCAGGTAAAGGGCAGAAGCGACTTTCTAATGCCAGAGATGACCATTAACTTATCTGGCAGTGCCTCATAAATTGGAGGATGACCTAAAGTAACCTTCAGAAAAAATGGGAAACATTAAGTGTTGTGAAGTGCACTGCTAGGAAAAAATCATTACAGGCTTCTATAAGTCCCATAAAGCAAGGAAGAAGCCCTACATTAATGAGAAGCAGGGAAGAGCCAGGATGCAGTTTGCAAAAAAAAAATGTATATTTTACACAGGTCCATACCCATAAACTGAGAAATGAGTGAAACTGAAAATTTTGCTGTGGTCTCTAATTTTTTTCCAGATCTATACAAGTAGTTCATTATTTGTCTTTCCCTAATGCAGCCTTCCTTACTTTGTTTCCATTCCTTCCCTGCTCCAATGATGATCTTCTATCTTTTCCAGCGTGGCAATATCGTAAATTGGACGTCCAAAGGCTTTGATCCACCTACATCATAAACACCAGCTGGACCCCAAAGAATCGTCAGGTCTCCTCAGTAGTGCCTTCTAACCCAAGGGTCCAAATTTCAGCACTATATCATTATTCAGTCTGTCTTTTTATGGGTAAGGTACAGAAGTGGTTCACGTTGCCTTCTTCCGCACAATTTGAAATAGTGTCGTTGCCGTCGTCACCACTGTGATCCTCCTCCACTAACACCTCTGCTCTTCTCTATCACTGCTGGCCAACAAGCTGGTGGTAGATTTCGTCTGGCACTTCTGCTTAGACCTGTTTGCAATGGGTGACTGACAATCCTGCCCTGACAAGACACCGTAGAATGAGGAGGACGGCTGTAGGTGACGAAAGAGTAAGGATGGAAAAGGTGGCTTTTATAAGTAGGTCAGTGTCAGGTTGGAGCAGAGAGAAACATCACCAATCAATGATAAAAGCACATGGCAGCAAAGGGTGAAAAACTACCCCCGCCCCTTCATGGAAATGTCTGCTGTTCCAGTGCTAAAATCTATGTGGAAAAACTATTTAGGTGTGAATTAATTGTGTGAAAACCAACTGAGTCTGAAAAATAAGTGGAAATGCTGCTGAGGATCCACAATAGGGCTGGAGCAGCAAACAGCGATGGAGGAGCCAAAAATCCTCAGTTCACACTCACTACTTAGAGCCCAGATGGCGCGGAATGGCTTGGAATGTCCTGGCAGGGCTCAGCGCTGGGTGCCTTCTGACAGGATAGATGTCTGAACTGTCCAGGACCCAGAAAAAGGAGACAAATCGCATACAGTAAATGGATGGGGAGTCGGCTAAATAACAATGGTGCAAAGTATAATTGAAAGATACTCAACTGTTAACCAGATAGCTGACAGCTCTAGTTTTATGGCTAAATCTGAGACGGATAAAATGAAGACTAATAAAGCGTAGTTGTTGAGGATATAGGCTTGTTCAAATTACCTAGTGGCCAAAATTGTGGCAACACCTAACATTTCTGGCATTACGCTTTAAAAATTACTACACTTATACTGGCGGTAATGTTTATAAACAATCAAAGAATATTACAAATATAAGTAACTGGAGCAACTGTTAAAGTTCTGCAATCTCTGAAATTTGCAAGTGTTTCCACAATTTTGCCACTAGTGTGTGATTGATACTGGTCTGGCAGCCTTCCTAAAGGTACTTAATCTGCTCAAGTGAAATGAAAAACTGTACTGATGGATAAAAAGGCATCAAGTAAGCAAACAACCACTCATATTTGAGTTGGTTTTTTGAGTTGGCAGGTGGGGGAGTGCAGGCAAACTGGGTGGGTCAGGCAGCATGGCGTCAATGGCGGATTTCTGAAAAGAGGCACAATCATTTATAACCATGGCAAAGAATGTCAGGAAGCCAGGGGTGGGATCTGGGGACTTTTAGGGAGAATGAAGGCTGAGCACACATTTGTGCATCTTTTAGTCTCTGTTTGTGCGGTAAATCCATCGATCTGACCTGGTTCCCATTGAAATAAACCAGGGCTGAGATTGTTTTTGACTGAGTCTTTTGGACGTGGAGGTTAGAGGAATCACCATTAACGCTTTACCTACAGGCACATCACAGATACTTCACAGGAAATGCCGGTCGCTTTCTGCTGCTGAAGCAGCAACAATATAATCTGGCATCATGTCAACGGGAAAGTTCCTAAGAATTCTGGATTCTCCCCCATGGGTAAATTGTTACAGTTTTCCCATGGAAGATTTCCCCCCAGCAGAGAAGAAATGCTGTATCGTGGGACAGAGGGGGGGATCATGTGGCTGAAACGGCTGGGAAATACAAGGTTCCCATATCAGACATTTTTTAACATCAATAAACCGTCAACAAAAAATGTGAGGAAGACATAAAAACCCATAAAAAGTAATAAAACAAATATCTCCGATCTAGGTAACTTTCCATTCATGATAATTTGGGAGGGATGCACTTCTACTTGATAATGTAGTGATTTGCTAGGAAGAGGCAATAGTGAGACTTGAACCCCCCCCAAACCACCAGCTGTGACTCCCAGCTACATGATCAAGAACGCAAGCCCCTTAGTGGGGCCCTTAGGATCAATACAATTTAAAATCTGTTGTGTTCTGCTTTTTTTTTCATGACACTCCAGTACAGCAGGTGGCAGTAATGTAACCCATTTAAAGACGACTATAAAGCTTAACGAGATGATCTATCAACAGACACATTTTATTACCCATAGTTTGGCAAAAATGAAAAGGCAGCCATCTTCCCACATTAAGGTGTTTGTGTATTATTCTTATTATGCCTCTTTGCCTGTATTTGTACTTAGGACTGCTCAGCCTACTTTACACAAAAAAGGCCTAAAAACATGAGCAAACCTGATCAGCAGAGCAAAACTGCGTAGTCACTGCTGAAAAAAATCATGCTGGCAGGTCATTTTATTGTGCTGGTGCCCGAACTGACAACTGTAATGATAACTGTCTACTTGAAACACTTCAGAAGTTCAGAACCTCAGTCCATTTCGGTATCTCAAAGCCATCTTTTCAGCAGATACTCGTGTTCAGCCATAAGGCTGCAAGCAGGTGTTTTGTGTTTAGTTGAGTGTGGAGTTACAACCCTTGCCCAGAAGCTGAGAAATGTAATTTCACTGACAAATGTTCAGCCGCGGGTACCAAAGGTCACTGCTATTAGCCTGTGTTATTAATGTTCTCAGTGTTTTCCCACAGGTGACCCTTTGTAGGACAGCGTGTTTCCTAACCCTATGACAGTCCAGGAACATGATATTTGAAAGGTATTTAAAATTCATGGTTCATTGTCTATAAAGCCAAATAGAAGGAGAATATTTACCATACAATACACTAGCTAGTGAGTTACGTGCTTGTGCTGAAGATCACATGTCTGAATGGATGATATTATTCTGCTAATCAGCCCTGGAACGGCGGGAAGGTCACTGCCCTTTAAATCCAACAACGGCGACCACAGGAGTGTGACATGTCTCTTCACCTGTGACCAATATCTTCACACACTTAGAGCACACAGTGAACACACACACACCGAATGTACACACAGCGAATATACATACACGAACACATATTCACTGTGCACACAGTGAACACACATAAACACAAACATATGAACACACACAATAGACACAAACACAGCGAAGACACAAACACAGCGAAGACACAAACACAGCGAAGACACAAACACACACTTAGTGTACACACAGCAAACAAACACTTAAAACAGTAAGCAACTTACATGTGAACACATACTTAACACAGTAAAGACACACTTAACAGTGTAGTAGCGGTCGAAGCCCATGTGACGCCCCAGGCAAGATTCACCGCCGATAATAGTTGTCGGGTATGAGTGTTTGATATGTCGGCGCCCCCTCAGAAAACGCCGCCCTGGGCAACTGGCCATCTTGCCCTCGCCAGGATCCTCCTCTGAGACCGTGATACACCGTGATAACGCTCAAGCTCTCCTGCTCACCTAAGGCCGATGACGTCATGCCTCAGCTAGCCGCGTCCTGCGCAAACTCACGGCCGAGGCCCGTTTTCTGCCTAGTCTTCAGCGCTTACACTTTAAATAACAAAGCGCGTACTGCTATTGGCCACATAAAACAAAGCCCATATACACATGCAAATAATTGTAAAGACCAGTTCTTCCGATTGCGAGACTAAAGCGCGGTGCTCCAGCCAAAGTGCGAGGCTTTTTAAAGGGCCGGGGGCGAGCGCTGAGGGCTGCCCGCCTCGCCCGCAGCCCGTCAGATGAAGGGAGGAGCCTCGCAGTGACAAGCGGCTGCTTCTTCCTCACTTTGTCAGTTCCCTAAAAATAGACGCCGAGCGGTTTGCGAGCGCTCGTCCGCTGAGCTGCGCCCGCTGGAGTCACCCATACGCGCTGACCCCATCCAGCCGGGGACGGGGGAGAACGGGTAAGCGGCGGAAAATAGCAAGGCGATCACAGGCAGGGACATGTCTGTGTCAGGGGGAGGGAGGGAAGGAAGGAGCTGGAGGAAAGCGGGGGAGCAGCGATGCGATGTTACAGTACTGTGATGCATGTTACCGCGAGAGGGATGCGTCCCTGGTGCGTGATCCACCGTAAATGTAAATGTAATGTCATCGTACGGGGAAGCTGCCCCGATGTGGAATGGACTCGAACCGGACAGCGCTCCTTTCGCTCACTTTCAAGGCTGGCGGCGCGGCTTTTTGCGCCCGTGCTTCTGTCTCTATTAACTTTACATTGTCCGGCATGAGTTTGATGGCTCTCCGTGGCTGCCTGCCTACTTTTCGCAGGGATCGCGCAGTTCGGTGCTGATGAAACTTGCTCGGTGGGACTGGTGTAGGGGCGCGTGCTGGAGCCCCCGTTGGGGAAAGGGCGCAGGACGGGCTGACAGCTGCGGGAAAACGCCCTCAAGTCCGTCCGCTGCGGCGCTCGCATCTCCGCTTTAAGGAGCCGATCCTGTTCCGTATGCCAAACTTTTCAGTCGTATAAGCTTCTGAACACGTAGTGAAGGAGGCTGTTTTATCCCGGGCTCGATGCCTTCAGACACCATCAAATGGTGGGACAGTTTCACCACCTTCATCAAGAAAATGAAGCTTTCACTGTAAAGTACTTACTAATGTGCAGTCTGCTTATGTGTACATAATAACTTATAGGTACTCAAATAGACTGTGTGTGTAGCGTTCTTTTGGAAAAAGAAAAGGTAACGGTAATATTTATCTTTCCTTAAGTCGTATATATTTTCATTGCGGGCGCTGGACTCTGCTGGCTTAAATATGCTCTTAAAGTCGCATTTCGTGTTATCCGCCATTTGTCACCGTTTTAGTTAAATTTGTTGAGATTGTTAGACATAGTTTCTTCTTATATTAAATGCTTTTTTTTGTTGTTTCGTAAACATCCGGAATTTCCATAGTTTATTTAATGGTTCTTTATGCGTATTTATTGCGTATTGTGTCTTGTTTTTTCCACTGGGCATCCTTAATTAACAGTTGTAACGCACCTGTTATCTGACTTTTTGGCTTAAATGCTTCATAGATCCCTTTGGACAAAATGTCCGTTAAATAAATAAAGTAAAACGTTACCTAACCGTGCGTCGCCAGTGAAACAGATACTAATTTCTTAAACTTTACGACCACTTACTTAAGCAGCTAAACGGTGAATTAGAAGCCATTAAGGCGAGCAGGAGGGAAACGGGCTGTAAAGGCACTTTGCATGTCTGGGTTTCGTGACTCGGTCCTTCAGCGGGGGCGGAGAGAGGCGGCGTTCGGCGCCTGGCCGCAGACACTCGGTGCTCCGCGTCCGTCCCGCTTCGGGACATGGGGCATTACCGGAGCCCACTTCGTTATCACTCCCCGTCTGAGATGTCCTCATTTTTCCTGTGACATGTTTGCTTGTGCTTGGTGTGGGAGCTGTGGTTCGCAAACCAAGGCTGCTTCTTGCTGATGGCTGATGTATGCAGGGGCAGCAGCGATAGGTGTGTAACCCAGGGGTCATAGGTTCGAATCCCCAGGGACTGCTGTTGTATGCGAGCTTAACCAAAACCCTTAGAGTACAATGAACAAACTGTTGTGTATTATACCTAACTAAATGCACTTGTTTTGCCAGATTTATAACAAGGCTTTGAAGCCCCATGAATAATTAATATAATTGATCTCGGTCGCTTGCCCTTGACAAAGCATGGATTGAAATACATCTGCTTGATAAGATTTTGAGGGACATTAAAACAGTGAGGAGGTCAGTATGATTCTGTGATGCAGTTATTGTTATGGTGTAATTTGTGTTTTTGTTTGTCATAGCGGGAAGAAAGGAAATCTGAAAGTGTAATTTTTGGTGTGTTCTGTTTTTTAATAAATCGTGCCCAACGCTTTCCAGCAGAGAACTCTATGAAGGCTGTGTGTATGTATTTCTGCATCCTTTTTTGTAATCGAATCCATATCCATTTAAGAATATTGCATTGGTACTTGCCTGCTGGTTGGAAGCAAGGCAGAGCATATTCAGGGATCATTTATGCTGCTGTAGCTCAACATGCTGCCTGAACGGTGGCATTGGGGGGGGGATCGCTCCGGAGAGTGCCGTTTTATTGCAGGTGAAGCTATAGGCTTGGATCCACAACATATCACTGTTTCTCTTAATATTGTTTCAATTATATCTGATACCTGACATATACAAAACGCTCAGTGTTTTTATTTGCAGTGAGTGAAGATCAGCTGTCTTGGATTGCAAGAGCTTGTTAAAGCATTGTTTAGGGTTTAGCGATATCGTTCCGTCGCGGTGCCTGCGTCTGATGTATAGAAGGCCCAACACTACGCCTCTTTTATTGTGTATTTTCCATCCTTGCCCTGGTCCTATACTGTATGCGTGACCTGACCTATTCTGATTCCTCCAGTGTGTAACTTCTGTTACTTTTATGAAGATGACGCTCTGTGTCCATCTGTTAATTATCCAATCTAATTTTCTCTGAAAAATTCCACCTTCTCAAAGGGAGGGGCCTCTTATAAAGGCAGATCTGTAAGAGGAATGTATGTTATGCTTTGTATTCCTGACCTTCAGGGGTCTGATGGTTTTGGTTAAATTATACTCTCCTTCCGCACATGATCGTCAGCAGGGCCCTTTAAACTTTAGGGCTAAAGCTTTTTCTGAAGCCCTCGTCTTCCTGTCCTGTCACCTGCGTCTGGATCAAACGGGCAGATATTTAGACGGCCTGCTGCAGGACCCCTTGGCTGAATGTTGTGGGGAAGCATCTTTTGCTTGTCTTGGACTGGTTGATTCCGCTCTCGCTTCTCCTGTAACCCATAGAAAGGTATCCGCTTTCCCCCAGCGCGCCTGCTCAGCTGTGACTGACGGCTCTTTTTTTTTCTATCCATCTGTCCCTTTCCCACTGGGTCACCACTAGCCTGGAGCTTATCCCAGGAACACCCTGGATGAGATGTCAGTCCATTGTAGGCCACATGCGCACACACACACACCCACACACACGCACTGGACATTTTATGTAGGCCAGATAGCCTGATGGCAAGAGGTGGTTGGTGTACCCATCATGCGGAGAACATGCTAACTTCCCAAACACAGAGGTGTGAGGCATCTCACATTTGCTTATTTATCTGATGCATTTACCTAAAGAAATTTGCAGTGGAAGTGTCACAATTTGTGCACTTCCTGGGATTTGAACCCACAGCCTTTGTGTTATTAGCACAGTGGTGCTTGTTGAGCCGCCCTCTCCTTAGCAATGCCGTCTACTTTCAGGTGTTACTTTTGGAATTCATTTGCTAATCTTGTTTGCTTTTGCAGTGTAATACAATCCGACCATCCATCCATCCATCCATCCATCCTACCCACCCACCCACTTATAATCTAATCGCTTATTCTGTATAGTGACCTGCAGCCTGTCCTCTGTGCCGCCCTGTTTGAAATTACCATGACTGATCTTATTATATGATAGATCTTGGCTTCCTTCTGACCTGAGGAATCGCTTTAAATCCAGCTAAAGTTGTAAATGATGTGGGATGAGAGCTGGGGGCGGAGCCAAGAGCTGATTGACAGGTCCTTCCTCTTTTCCCCCTGCTCTGACTGGATGCTGGAGTACTCCCATCCAAGTGGCACACAGAATTAACATTGCTTCTTTTTTAGCACCAATTTGCAGGCAAACGGAGCCAGCGCTGCGCGCGTTTTTATTGATTCTCTATTCCCGGCCCGTTCCGCTCATTTGCTCGCCGGTACGGCGGCTTAAAGCTGCGGAGGAGAGTGCTGCACATCCTGCTTCGTTAGCTGGTGTGAAGCACATCTTAGTGGATATTACAGGCTGCTTCAGATGGTGCGATCTGTGTGAAACCACGTCGTGTCACGCGAGTGCCTCCGCTGTCCGCTGTCCGCTGTCCGCTGCCCGCTGCCCGCTGCCCGCAGGCTGAGTGGTTGCTCAGGGAGTCTTTCTGCCCTCCTGCTAATTTGTTACGCACACAGCAGAATGGGCGGGAGGAAGGGCAATGGCTTACGGTCCAAATCCCATAAGGGTACGGCTGTTGTACCTTTGCATAGGGAACGTAGCCAAATCACTGGGGGTCTAAGCTGTCCCTAGCTTCGGATGTGAGAAAATGATGGGGGGGGGGCTGGTTCGAGGGAAGGGTCAGAGGACGGGCACTGATTTGATTGCTATCTGTGCCTGCTTTTTAGCCCTGAAACAAAACAAGATGGGAAGTGGGGGGAGTATGTAGTGTGTGGGTGTCAGTTTGATCAGGCATTAATGCGGCCTGTCATAAGTGACGCCGGCTGTTTTACAAAATGTCTTTTCATTAAATGAAACACTTTCCTGTCTCCGTTCTCAGGACGTTTTTCCTGAAGGAGGAGAGACTTTGCAGGCAGAGCATTCAGCAGAAGACCTGGGTCCCTGTGGCCCTGTAGGATAACCCTGGTAAGATCAAGCCTGCCTGCCTGCTCACCTCCATCCTGTGGGTTCTGTGCCACACTGGCAGAGATGAAGCTTCATTCCGAGTTGCTATTTTTTGCCCGACGTGGCATGAGCAGGCACCCTGGTGTGGCATCGCAGGGGAGGGCGGCCATCCTGCGGTCTGAGCCTCAGGATCGCCGTGGGCGGCTGTCATCTTCCCTGTGAGGCCCGTGCAGAACCCGGGCCACTTCAGCCAAGGCGTGTAAGAAGGAAAATGGGTCCACAAGTAGCAGAACCGCTGAGGTCCACGACGATTGGCTTTGGTGTGGCGTCAGGTTACCTGGTATTGAGCATTTTGCTTGTGAGCATTTATCTTTTGGTTAGTTTTCACGGGGGGGGGGGGGAGATTAGCTTATTTTGGTTATCTTTGGGATGCTAAACATACTATATTTACAGTAACTGTGTGTGTCAGTGTCTGTGAGCGTGCTTGTGTGCGTGTGTCGGTGTTAGTGAGCGTGCTTGTGTGTGCCTGTGCGTGCCTGTGTCGGTGTTTGTGAGCGTGCTTGTGTGTGCCTGTGCATGTGTCGGTGTTTGTGAGTGTGTTTGTGTGTGCCTGTGCATGTGTCGGTGTTTGTGAGCGTGTTTGTGTGTGTGTGTCGGTGTTTGTGAGCGTGCTTGTGTGTGCCTGTGCGTGTGTCGGTGTTTGTGAGTGTGTTTGTGTGTGTGTGTCGGTGTTTGTGAGCGTGCTTGTGTGTGCCTGTGCGTGTGTCGGTGTTTGTGAGTGTGTT
>JAODLD010000008.1:4752833-4764483 GCA_026781065.1 Mormyrops boulengeri | reverse complement strand
ACAGCAGCTGCTCTCCTGACCCCCAGAATCTGCAGTATTCTGGGCTGAGTCCTGAGCGCATGTCCGCAGCCTGGGTCCTGGGCTGCTCTGACCGCCGTGTTCGCCTTTATCAATGGACTCATTTGTATCTTTATGCAATATATAACTTACAGCATCGTCACTTTATTTGTATGTTCATTTTAATTTCAGTTTTTTCCCCATGTAGTTCACATTTTTACACATTGGTTAAACTGCCTGGTGCGTCGCTAAGGTGTGATGTCTGTCAGAAAATCTTATATGAATGCTTGCATATTTCTAAGTTGTTTATTCCATGCCTACAGCTAAACTGCATGAAGTTAAGGATGTGTGTACATGTGTGCAGTGACACGTCCCTCATACAAATGAGCCGGCGATTCTGGGGGTTGTGGGGGGGGGGTTATTCAAAGTAAGGCTCCGATGTTATCAGCCACAAACGCGTTCCGCTTGTTACACGCCAGCAGATTAACAGGCTGCCCGTTATTGAGGATCGATTTCCGATTGTCCGGTTTTACACATCATTTGTGGGGATTAATGATGTCTCCATGGGACAATCACTGCACACGGGTGTAACATATGACAGTGCTCAGTTTCCAGGAACAGAGGCATTAGACTGTGGGAGTGAGGAGCCAGGGATTTATCTCACAGCTCTCCTCTCTCCGGATGCTTTTCTGAGGGTCCTTTGGGTCATTTTCCTGGAAGGAGGGGGGTCTCTGTTTGATGGCGGGATCCAGGTGACAGTATGTGGGACTGTATAAACAGCCACAGATCAATCAGCATTGGAATCATTTGTGTATTTGGAAGGGAGAAATTATCAGAAGTACAAAAAGCATTAGTGGAGGTAAGACCCTGGTGTTTGCAATTGCAGTTCTTAAATGTTCAGGGTGTGTTTTCTCAGCTATGAATCTAGACTCTTTCGTGGCCGAAATCAGCTGGCTCTGCTGGCCTGAAAGCCACCGCACACGTGATGGCCAGCGCCGCTCTGACGGCTCGTATTTCACGGCGGTACGTGCTGGAATCGCTCAGCGTAAATTGTGACTGTGGCGACATCTGAAGACGGACGTTTGCCAGGATTTACCTCATGCCTGCGGTGAGGCCTTTTGGCTCACTGATGGACTCGCTGCGCTGTCCGGTCCGCTGTCTATGGACAGCCACACGGATGGGAGCAGTGAGGCACTCGTATGGATACGCAGCCATGCAAACAGAGCCCTTCTAGGCAAACAGAGGAGTAGCAAACTGTGTGTCTCCCTGTGACGATGGACTAGGTTGGCTTCGGAGATGCCTGAATGCACATCACTGCCTCAAGCTATCCTCTTTATGGTTTCATCTCTCAATCTATTTTAAAATATTGGGAAAGCCTCAGTAAGTTAGTTGTATGATATTTAAATATAAAGTAACCAATAAAAATAGCAAATATCTACTCCAGTATAATGAAGGGGAGGAGCTTTATGAAGGAGGCAAATGCGTAGATCACATTAAAAAGAGGAGAAGGGCCTGTTCTACTGGTCGATATGTGCAAATCATCGAGATTTATTGAGGAACTAGTGGAGGACAGCTGAACTGAATGTAGACAGAGCAGAGTACTTCATGGGGAAGGAAAGACGCAGTCTGGTCAGGAGTAGAAGACCGTCTGATGTTACAGCAGAGTTTTTCGGAGGCTGTGGGGATGATTGATAGGAATAACATGTGTCAGTCACTAGTTTGACATGGTTTGACACAAGGAAATGATGAGAAATTTGGAGTGAGAGTTTGGGAAAAGAGTGCGAGTCTTAAGAATGAACCTTCAGAGGGGTGACCATGTGTGAGGGACACAGGAGAAAGGACTCTGTTCATTGACTTTCAGAAAGCCACATGGAGTCAGGAAGAGGTCAGGTGAACTGAAAGGTTTCAGGGGATGTTGGCATCACACCATGTGTTTCTGTGTCTTCATGTTTTGTGCTTTTCCCACTCATTTTCAGAGATTTCATCCATATTTTCTGAATTACTGCCCTGTGGTGTGTATTAAACCCTCAGCTTGGATTAATTTTTTGTTCTCTGAATCTGGTTCACAAAACAGAGCTGTTCATTAATCACTCTGAGGGACACTTTGTGGTTTTCCTAGGGGGTGTTTCCTTTGTACTTCTGAGAAAGCCAGTATTGCCCGAGGACAGAACCGTGCGGTACTGCAGATGTAGAAAAGGATTCAAGCTTGATTAGGGTCACAGCACTTGCCGGGGGTAAGGAGGAAATCTGCACAAAAGCAACCAAAACACATATCAGTTGTACAAACTGGTCTGAGAATTATGGGTTGTGACCAGGATACTGGCAAAAAAAACGTACTTGGACTACTTAAAATAAAATTGCAAATCGTAACAGGTGAGCTGAATATGGGTGAAAAAATGAGTCAGCTGACCCCCCCCCCCCAAGAATCATGGGAGCCCTGCCCTCACAGTGATGTAATTGTTTTTAATGGTATAATTGGTCAGATTCCTCATTTGATGATGAACCAATGAAAACAAACCATTTGACATGGATATTTTTCTTCTGCTTTTGTCAATTAAAAGATCAAATCCCACTGATTTTTTTTTTTTTCCAGATACTAAATGGTTACATCCATCAAATGTTTGCTTTGTGAATATCCTCCATTCGCTGCTTAAAAGGCCGGCAGTCTTGTTTTTCGAAGAATCCGGAACACATGCGGATTGCCCGTCCTGGTCACAATGCAACATGCTGAGAATCGGTCCATCAGCTGAGCGTCTAACCTGATTGACATAGATGGATTACTGGGAATAGAGATTTCCCAGTAGTAATTATATCACAGGACAGCTATGGCAGGAGATGAGGGCGAGGTTGTTAATTTAACCACCCCCATCGCTTTCACACGCACACAGAGATGCTTGCACAGACAGCCCATCAGCGTTTAATCTCCGCTCTGCATTTCAGTGCTCTCCGCCGCTCTCCCGGTGAAAAGCTCTACAATAGCCGCCCATTTTGTTTGAACAACGGATGATCAAAAGCATTCCCAGCACAAACAGGTCAGGACTGGTTTGTTTTAATAAAGGCAGAGGTGCAGGATCAGAGGTGGAATACCAAAACAACCAACAGTGACTTCCGTTCACCTCCCAGCAGTTTGGTCAGAGTCACCGTAAAAACTGAGGTGGGACTTTCTGCTTCTGGGCGGTGAACAGAGTCCGTTACCCTTGTTCACCAAGTGACAGGAAAACCAGATGTGCAAAACGCGTCACATTTCTGCTTTCCTAGTTTATGGATGGATCGCGTCTATTTATGTTAAGTTCCTGGTGCCGTTTGTCCACCAAATTACTGCAAATGACCTGAGCTTAAGCTTTAGCCGTAGGATGCCGTTGCTCCGCATTTCATGCTGAGGTAATTTCTGGATTTGCACCCCATGCTCGTGTGAGGTAGATTACGCTGGTCAGAATGCACCCATCTCGTGTAGGCTGAGAAAGCCGCCTGCCCGCCATCTTGGCTGGAATCCTCTATGGGATCAGATGCTGCTGGAGACTTAACTATTGGGTCGAGTACATTATTAAATATTAACGCGTGCTGCCGGTTGCTAGTAGCTGATGCAAAAAATTCAGTTCAGCTCGTCTGACCTGTCAGAGAAACACCATCTACACCTAGATTTGTTTGCCATGAACCTGTTTATCAGGACGAATAATTGACATCTGTTTTTGCTGGCGAAGGGGAGTTCTCTCGTTTTGGTTGTGATTTTGGATCAATTTCACAACTTTGCAGCTAGCTTGCTGTGAGTCAGGCTCACACATGGTCAGAACTCAAACTGGGCTGAACCGGTCTCGTCCCATTCCCGTGACACTGCATCTGTTTGCTGACGAGGAGCTTTCTCTTTGAATCACAGATATGTACACATGGAAGGGAATAAACTAGAGGCACTAAGAAAACCCTACTGAAAGCGCCTTTAAAGCTGCAGGTCCTTGCTGTGACTCCCACTGTCTGGAAGCTTTTTTTCCTCCAGCGTCTTGCACCTCTATGAATCTAAATCTATATATCTATGTTAATCTTACGTCATCTTACGTCATCTTACATCCCTGACCAGGATGGATGGATGGATGGATGGATATTGAGAAAAGTTGGTTACAATATTAGCTAGTTATAGGCTGACGGTATAGATGAAACTAGAAAACCTACTATTAAAATACACATGAGCTTGAATAAACTTCACAGATGCCAGGTGTCAACTGACATAATGTCTGTTTATGACCCTAAGATTATCTCAGGCTATTATATTTACATGTAATTTAATGCAACATTATTGTCATGCAAAGGAATGTTTCACAGAGAATGGCAGCGGGTTTCAGGCTTGGCACATTTCTGCAGATCAAAGATGTTCACTCCTTAGAAGCTTTCTGACTCTCTCAGATCATCTCCATGTGCACACACATCATTTAGCAGACCTTATTAATTATATCTCATTAGTTTCCATGGAAACCGGAGGGAGGCGAGGCAGAGTGGGGGAGAGAGTCTTCGAGGAGCAGTGTGTGCCAGATTAGCATCAGGCTCCATTGCCGAGCTGGAGATGGGCGTGGTCCTTCCGGGCCTGACGACTCTGTTGGAGGCGTCAAACCTGGTCCAGTTGTCCTATAGCCAAGAGCTAAATCTGTGGTTTCTTACTTTAGTGCAACTCTGATCTGACTCACGGAAGTGTTTGTTATGGTAGGTTACAAAGGGCTGTCACACCTGGCAGGCCTGCCTGATTCCTGGCAGAGAAGTTTTCTCACTTAGAGCTCTGCTGAGCTGTTACTTAGGCAAAGTTTTCGATTCCTGTTTAACTGTGTCGTGAATAATCCTGGTTGGCTGTTGCAGGGATCTGTGCGGCCTGCTGTAGCAGTAGATATGGAGGTTTGTGTCCCAAAATATATGAGAAAACACTGAAATTGAAAGCAATGGTGCCCAGGGACAACGCAGCGATTGCTGAACACTTAGAACAAGCTGGGAAACTCCGTCTGACCTCAGTGATGCGGACAGAAACACTGGAAGGTGATGATTTGCACCCAGCTGCGAAACCCCGACACCCAGATAACAGGAAGTGGACGAAAGGGGGGGGGGGGGTTGCTGTGGCTAAACAGGTTAGAACGCTGTACTTGTGAATAAAACTGTTTTCACCATTGGGCACCTAAATAAGGCCCATAAACCAAATTGCTCGAGGGACCGGCTGACCCGCAAAATTTCTGGAACATTGGAAGGCAGGAGAAGGCTCATAAATATTCATAAAGGAAGCGCTACCTGATTGGCCGGTGATAATCTTTGCACTACAGCTCTTTTGGGAAGCTCATGCCTATAGCGCAGAGCACTCTGATGTTTAAGGCAGTCTTTGCTTATGATGCTTTTGGGAAAAGCCCCTCTTTTGTAGTGCAAAAAAGCTAAACTCTGAGGTAGCTAATTTGCTAGCCAAGTAAGAAGTAATGTTAGCGTAGGTGAAAGCGACCAATCAGGTAACACTTCCTTTATGAATATTAATGAGCCTTCCCCAGTCATCCTATGTTTCAGAAATTCATGTCTGCCCCTGCTTTCTTAGAGGTACATTATTTTGGATAAATGTGTCTGCTAAATGTAAATATTCCATATATAGACAGAGATATAGTTAAAAAAAAAGGCTACCCGATTCTGTACACACTGCGTGGAGATGTGCTGTAAATACTGCGGATTAATTACAGCTGGGAACAGCTTAACTCTCTTATCGAATCATTACGGTCCACAGACCAGCTCTGAAACACGACTGATTAAACAAGCAGAGAGCGCGACCTCAGAACACGACACGTCTCCGCCGAGCACGATTCCAGTGACGCGTGTTCCCCAACTCCCGGGAAAGTTAAACTGGGGCACAGGTCGTGACTGGCGCTCCTCAGAGTTTTTCTTAGGTTTCCCTCTGTGTAGATGTTACTCCTACACTCCGCGCGCGTCTGTCCAGGCAGGTACTCCCGCTGATTTTCATATCTCGCAAAGCCAGGCTCCTGTGGCAGCACACTTCACTGGATTGATCGTTACTCGGCAGCTTCAGTAGAGAGCCAGGACGCTGGTATGGGCATCTGGCATCAACGTGAATTTTAACCAGGCTTGTAACCTTATGCCCTTATAGATATTGATTTATCTGTGTCCAGGAGGGCTGGGCAGTCAGTTGCCTGCGGACTTCCTGAATGTTTTTTCCCCACTAGTCTGACATTAGAGGTTTTTGTTCCTGTCCTCCACTGTCTTCTGTTTTTTTTCTCCTCTGATGTGTGTGTGTTTATATATGTACGTATAAATCGCTCTGGAAACTGTACTGGGAAGGGCCCTCAGTCAAATGAATATAATTGAATCGAAAGTGTCCTTTGAACTTGGGCAGGTTGACCGTTTTCCATCTCTGTCTGAAGGTTTATTCACAGATTATGGCTCATTACAGTCGAATCAGCACAGGGCTCAATTTTACCCATTTTACTCGAGTGGTGCTTTTCCTGGCGCACTCATATCGACTGTTTTAATCAAAGGTAGAACAGTGAAACTCATTACAGCCCTGAACCGACACCCATCAGATAACCTTTAATTATGGGGCCACTTCCTGGCCAGCTCTGGGCAGCTACAGGGTGGAGGCACCTCGTTTATGGGGCCTGCTTATTCAGGACATGTTTCTCCATCCTCAAGTTCTCTGGGTGGAAGACCACACCCTGCTCTGGTATCCCTGGGCTGCTCTACTGTGTTCAGGTGTTATTTTTATGTAGGGTCCACCCCCATCACAGCTGGCCCGAAGCATCATCCGCAGCATTACGAGCCGATGATTAAACGCCGGCGACGAACCAGCCAACCGGCGACTGTGACGAGGCTGCTGCAGATATCGAGTGTCGGGCTGGAGCGGAAAGCTCTGACTGCACCTTTGCGTCGGACGGAACCTTTCAGAAAGGGGTTTTTTGGAGAGGCATGTCCGTACACGGCCGATGAAGGTGGATATCCAGCCCGCATGCGGGTGGGACAAAATCTTGTCTTGGGAATGTGTTTTGTTTCTCGAGGGAGTGAGTTTGTCCTGGCTGATGTGGTTAAAGGTGTAAGCGGGGCCTTGTATGGCTCTACGAGAAAGATCCCGGCTTCAGGAACAAGGAAGAGAGACAGACATCAGAGTTTTAATGGAGACATATGCCCCCCTCCCATGTGCCCCCCCCTGCCCCAAAGATGTTTCCAACCAGGGTCGTGGTTCTGAGTCTCAGGATCGCTTTGGAGAGCTTCTCTGTTTCGGCTGCACCGAAATAATTATTCATGGAAAGATGCGTCTTGCGGGAATGAGGGCTGATAATGGGAATGTCCCGTTTTTCAGCCTCTTTTAGTTTGAGCCCTGTGCGCTGTCTGCACGGCTGTGAGCGTACGGGGAAACCCATTCGCATTCCGGCACGCATGCGCGTGAGCGCCGCCGTTCTACTTTGTCCTGCTTTGGGTTCGTGGAGCCTTTGCCTGCGTTGCCCGGGTCTCTGCTCGCCGGCTGAGGGTGTGAGACGTTATCTTCTCCGGCGAGATGAAAGTGCCCCTGTGAGCAAGCTGTGAAATGGGCGTGTGCGAGGCCCGGAGAGCGGCGCCTGGTCACGTCGGGATCTGTGTGCTGCCGTTTTGTCCCTGACTGTCTTGCAGCGGTACCTTCAGTCTGGCTGTCGGCACAGTGATTTTACACAGAGGTCCCGCGTTTTTCTCCTTCAGTCAGGTAGGGGGGTGCTTCTGGGCTCTGTCCCTGGGCTTGTCGTCCTCGCACGCCACTTCCCTGCTCACTGCCTGGACTCTGCCTGGTGCTCCGGGCAAGCCCTGGGGGACACAGGGAGGGGCTGCCCCGGCCCAGTGTTCCTTATACGTTCCTGTAACGTTAGCGACTCTTAATAACTAGGCCTCCAGGTTGTGCCGCTGTGTTTTCCCTCTTCTTTCAATATCTGAAAGTTTCATGAAGGTGGCCGCGTCCGCCCGCACAGGGATTTTACCTTGTGTTCATCATTTATTGATATCAGTCTGCCAGCAGTTGACATGTCCTCCTCTACGATATGGTCCCTGAGCTTGTGGGCGCTCTAGCGACGTGCGGGATGGTTCGGGTGCTGGGATTCAGCTGTCTGTCCGGGAGGATTAGGTCCGTGTCAACCTGAAGCTGGCTGCGCCCTTAATCATTGCCGTGGCAAAGCTGCCATTATTATGGGATGTGTGAGGTGGGAAGAAGCCCCCTCTGTCTCTCTGTCTCCACGAGAGGAAGGAAGTGAGGAGAGAAAGAGGATTGCTGAGTGCTCTCTGTGACTAATTTGCCCCGGCTGTCACTGTGCATTAGCCGTGAGGGGCTCGGGGTGTGTGTGGCCCTCCGTGGGCGACAGCAGGTAGCCTGGTAGGCTGTGGGGAGCCCAGCCCCTCCCCAAGCAGACACTACAGCCTCACGCCTCATTCTAGCCATCTTCAGTGCGGTGGTTCCTTATGCCCTGAGCGTGTGCTGGCCTCTGTCTGCAAGGAGCGATCAATGCGGTTCCGGTGTCCACCGCGATGACTCTTCTGTTCGGTGCTTTCCTGTTTTGAGATGCTGAAGGTTCAACGTGAATGTAAGGCTTTATTCTGAATGATCGGGAGAGTGGGGACATTTGCGTGTCTGTGCCATCCTGTCCCTCCAGCGTCGGCTTGCTGCCATTCCTCACTGTCCTACCTCTCTCTCCGATGCAGGTTTTGGTGAAACAGGCGGACCACATAGGATGCGCTAGAGGCTTGGCAGAGCGCGAGTTTGGCTGGATTTCCGATATTCTGGGCTTTTCGGGACTACCGAGAGGAACGTCGCCATGGGGAGAAAGAAGATCCAGATCACCAGGATTATGGATGAGCGCAACAGGCAGGTGGGTGTCAGCCGACAGCAGCATCAGCCGGCCGGGCTCTGCCGGGCTCAGCTGAGGTTCAGCAGGATCTTTCCAGGAGTGTTAGTCCATCATTTAAATACAGGCCTCTTCCTCAGTCACTTACAGACCAGTCTGTTACAGTGTCACCTACACGGAGCCTGTTACATTGTCATCTGCACACGGGCCAGTTACCTGAACCAGAACTTTAGCAGGTGGCCTGTGGATCGATCGTCATGCCATTTTACACACCAAACGAAGCATGTGTGTGATTTACAGCCAGCAGACGGGTGGAGACGGAGCAGCTGTGAATGCGAGATGCTCCTGAGCTCAGAATGGATGCGAGATGTGGCTCTTTGTGTTGCCAGAGTGGGAATTATCCAGTGCTGCTGGGGAAAGGGCTAAGCAAACGGCTCCTGTGCCGCCCTTTAAATGCCACTTTTAAACTCTGTGACCTGGCTATTGTTTGCAGTGTGGTACAGGGTGACATCACCCTGCGATTTTCCTCCGGGAGACGATGAGGCTGCTGAACGCAGATGTGCGCCTGTGCGTGTGCACTTGTGCCTGTGTGCGCATTCGCATACGCGTGTGTGTGCGCGCGTCCGTGCGTGTGTGCGTGTGTGTGCCAGTGTGTGCATACTTAAAGGAAGTAAAAACTGATGCCAGCATTGAATGACATCACAACACGAGGCGGGTTGTTTTGTATTGATTTGTAAACTGGCTATAATGCATAGGTCTGGGTGATGTGTGATATTAATGCCAACATCCCATGTTATGTCCATGCAATTTTAACATCGCAAAGACCGCGATAGATGGGTTGAGATCAGGCTTTTTCAAACCTTTATACTGTATGGACATTATAATGCGGGGGGGGGGGGTTAAACATTTTTACTCCAGCATAGGGGGAAAAAAAAATTGATAATTATTCTTTTTGAAGATTATCTAGTATGTAGAAAAATCAGTATGTGTGTAAAAATCAGTTAAGTTTACCTCCGCTGCTTTCGCACGAGCGCTGCATGTCTTCTCATAATCATTCTCTTTCCTGCTGTTTAAATCACTCCTAGACGGGTTTGTGAGAAATTTATGTTGAACTCCTTTTGTGTTTTATAAATACCCCAATATTTATTCAACGAAATCACTTTCCGACCAGATCACATTTAAAGCTTGGGTCCTTCACTTGTCCATGCATCATTATTATTATGTTTTAAATTTTATCATTGTTTTCTAAGTTTGTAACTGTTTTCAAGACAGCGGTTGTGTTAGGTTTCTGAGGCGGCTGTTTGCATAACCAATCGACAAAGGAAGCGTCTGTAAGTCCCAACCCAAAGTACTGAAGTACCAAAGAAGTACCACAGCTGGTTTGGTACTTTAGGTACTGGACCATTTGGTACTGGTACTCAGCAGAAAGTCAATGGAAAAGGGATAGTACCAAAAGTACAGTACCTGGTGCCGTAGAAAAGCACCCGAAATCTTCCCACAATGTAATAAAAACCTGTTATTTTGACATTGTGGGGACCATTTTTTTCGGGCCCCATGAGGGGAAACTAAATGTTATAAAAATCTGTGACTGCAATCAAAAAACAAAAAATGTCAAAATTCTTTGGTTACTTATGGTTAGGACTGGGTAGGGGTTAAGGTCGTCATGTTGGGATTAAGGTTTCTCCCACAGAAATGAATGCACGATCCCCACAAAGATACGCATACAGGTATGTGTGTGTGTACGTGTGAGAATGTGTGCACACGTGTTCATCCCACTTCTCCCTGTCTCCTCACTGGGCCCCGTGGTCCTTGCTCACATAGTCGCGCGGCGGTAATCACAGACAGCCGCCACGCCACAAGGCCCCTTCTCATTAACGGGGCGGCTGAGCTGGATTCGCCGCGGCCGTCCCTCCTGCCTTCCGCGGCTCGGCCCAGCCCGGACACCCTCTCATTACCGGGGTGGGTCCGTGTCTCCTGGATGCCATTTCACTGGGACGGCTGGGCCCCCCCCCCCCATCTGCCTGCTCCGAGCGGATCCCGCAGGCAGCCTCAAGGAATCCGGCGCCTGGGAAAGAGGCCTTATTTATTTGCCTGTTCTGCGGAGCCCTTCCGTTTCCAGGGCTGCCAGTAAAACAAACGCCTCCACAATCCTGCGGGCATGGAGAGTAACGGCAGAGTAATGGCGAATAAAACGTGCCGTACGTGTAAAATTCCCGCGATGACCCCAAGGCGCTCCCATAAGCCGCTTCGCACCGTGTGAGCAGATATAATTTGCACCTCTGTGTGGGTTAACGCTGCTTGGTGTGTGTGAGTGAGTGAGCATGTGACAGGTGCTTTAGAGCTGTTCTCATTTCTCTGAAAAGTGACAACATTATTATTATGCTCTTCTCCCGGGCTGCTCCGCTTCCTGACAATCACTGCGTGGGAAGCTGTTACCCCCAGTGGGAGAAAATAAATTCTGCACAACAGTCCAGATATGGACGACGCTGCTGCTATTGGGTAGGATCCAAATTAGAGAGGCTGTCATCTGCCAGGAACATGTGGTTTACTCACCTGTGTACAGGTGTGTGTGTGTCAGGGGTACCTTATAGCTTCTGAGGAATCGCAGTGTTCAGGTGTGGGGTTGTGGTGTACAGCTGCGTGTGTGTGAACACTTTTCGGCTGCTAATGGGGTTCTGTGTGCTGTGGCGGGGGGGCAGGAGAGGGTTGGGGGCTGGTTCTCTATAGCCCTGTGTTTGGACAAGTCTGACAAGCCCCCCCCCCTTAATAAAGCCTGGATTTTCTTTGTTTTTGTGATCCAATAAAAACAGCATTTATGGAGGGGGGAGGGG
>JAODLD010000008.1:4739715-4751774 GCA_026781065.1 Mormyrops boulengeri | reverse complement strand
CCCCCACAGCCAACCCACTAAAGGCCCCCCCCACCTCCTTAAGCAGGTCACTGGAAACGCTCTGTGTGCTGCGTTTGCACACCGTGCGGGCGTCACCCTTAATCACTTTGTCAAGGTTAGGGGCCGTCCGGCAGCTGCAGCTAATTAATCCTTCATGACAAGGGAGTGAAGGCAGGGGCCAGCTGTGTGACTGCCGAGCCGCTAGGGGGGGTATTTTAAAAACACACTCTCTTAATGTGTCACGCATATTGACCTGGTGTAAATCATAAGTATGGTGTAAACAAACTGGACAAAGTTGATAGGTGGATGGATGGATGGATGGATGGATGGATGGATGGATGGATGGATGGATGGATGTGTATTACAAACTATGTCATGTCACCATTACACATTACAGTTTAATATTAAATCCAAAGGTTTATTTTTGGGGGGAGGGGTGAATGAAGCCGAATTATGAGCCAGGCGGTACATATCCCCCCACCCCCCTGGTTCCTACACCCCTGCCTCTGACTTTATAAAGAATTTCTTCCCTTGTCATTTTACCATGCAATTTCGTATAATCAAGAATGAAATATCGCTCCTTCTAGACCAACATCATAAATAGATAAGTAAGAAAACAAGTCTGTATAGAGTGCAGCAGATTATGTGTCTGTCTGGCCCATGCTGGGAGCCTCTCTCAGGAAGCGCTGGGCTCCAGGCCCTTTTTCCAGGCCGCAGTGATGCCCGCTGAGCCGTTGTGTCGCCTTAAAACAGCAGAGCAGGGCTGTTCTGTAGGGGGTGCGGAGTCGGGCCCCGGAGGTCAGCACTACTGCATGTTTGTGCGCCTAGCAGAGGGCTGCGGTCGCTCTGGTCTGCCTCCTGCTTCACTCCTTTTGATCCCTCTGATATACGCACAGCTCTGAAGCTTCTGATGGTCAGCTGACCCCGGACTTTCACTAATGTATCCACACTGTGCCGACCACCGCCATAATCTGAGATGGGTGTCTGCTGGTGGGGCTGGGGGGTGTCACATGTAAGGAAACGTTCAGAGCTTTCTGGGAAATGAGCGCTTTTGGCTGACAGGACAGCGGCAGACAAAGTACGTTCCGTGTGACCAGAACCGCTGGTCCTGCACGGGCTCCTCGAACCTGCAGCCAGGCCATGCTGGGCTTGTAAAGGATCCGAACTGCTCTGGCAGTCCCTGCCCCCCAGTAAACAAAGACGTTGGAAAGCCACAGGGGGTTCTGGGAGCCTGGAGAGACACATGTTAATTTGCGCTGAGCTTGGAGGAATCTGGTCCAAATGATAAGCCGGATGGGAGCCGGCCTCCGTGGACCGGGGGGGGGTGTGCGGGGGGGGTGCTCTTGTTTGACTTTATGTAGCTTAGCGCTCTGACAGCTGTGCTTTCACCCGCCGCACAGCACATCAGAGGATTGACGTCCTAAATCACGTGGCGCCTCGACTAAAGGGCCACCTGCCGTCTCCTCATGATGTCGCTTTGCCGCGCGTCACCAGCCAGCGGGTCACCATTCAGGAGCGGCAGTGCGGCCGCTGATCACGGTGCTCCAGGAGAAGGAGCAGATTGTTCTGTGTGCTGTTTGGGTCCGGATGTAAGACGGCAGGGAAGGGCCCACGGTTTCTGGGCACTTTGGTTGTTCGGTCTGAATTACAACAGCATCATGTCATCTACAAACACTTTGTTTGATGAAACTCAATAATCTGACCAGAGAAGATTCTAGGGACACTGGAGGCCTTAGGCGAAAAATTCTCCATGGGACCCTCCTGCTCCCCCTCCCCCGACATGAAAATGCATGACCATTACTGTAACGCAAGTCTAAATGAATAATATCAACAAAGAGAATTTAATAAACACAAGTCCTTTATTTTCAGTTTTGTGAAAGACAGAATACACAAAAAAGCAGATTTGTTGTTGCACTGCACTATGTAATGAGTGGCCCTTGGGGGTCCCCTCCCAGCTCAGGGCCCCGGGCAATTTCCTGCACTGCCTGTCCTGTCGCTACGCTTCTGAAACTGGTGTTCATGTGTTAAGTAATTAATTTGTGGGACTTGTTCTATTATTCCAGATTTTTCTGTCGATTTATTGAGTGTGCAGCGTATAACACCTCGCCACTGGAGAGGCCAGAGCGGGGGGGTCGGGGGGTAAGTCCACCAATTGAAAGACAGCAGAAACACTTTGAGACTTTTAGCACTGAATTTTGAAGAATTACAGTACATTGAAATGAGGCCCTTCCTATTCACTGGAGTGTGAATCCCCACTTACGTTACCTCCCACTAATGGAATGTTACAGGTGCACTTCTGATATGCCGCCAGGGGACTTTCCTGTTTGATTTTAATCGAACATCTGGGTTTCTTGAGTCATCGTGTGAATATAACTAATACTGTAAGACACTGGGGTGCTGTCCCAGGACTATATTGCTTGGCCTGTGTACAGAGCTCTTGCTCCGGATAAGGCCTGAAATGGTTAACCGCAGCTCACAAGCAGGCCCATCTAGTCCATGAGGTGATTGGCTGCTTTCATCAATGACCTCTGACCTCAGGAGCACAGTTGAAGCAGGGCTGAATCTCAATACCAAGAATGCAGAGACTGTACTTGTGGTCTTGGAAAGACCAGTCTCATTATCTTGCCATCCGAGGACTTGGGGTGTAATCAATCATGGGATGGGTCTCATTTTGCAAGGATGCAATCGATGCATCCTTGATATTTGGGGCGGAGCAAGAGCAACATCTGGGGATTTTTACTGTCCTCTGTACTTGTGTTCTTAGTATCGCGGTTGGGCTTTGGCAAAGGAAGATTGACGTAAAACGGGTACACGAGAACACAAGTACGGTCAAGTACGCATATTGAGATTCACCCCAGATTTTTGCTATTCCCTCATGATGGGGACATTGGGGACAGTGAATGACAGGAAAATGTGAGCTTAAAGCGCGTTATGTTTTATTTTCTCTGGCATTTGGTGGATCTAGTCCCGTTTGTCTCTTCGGTCTATGAATCTAGGCATCGCTGGCTGGTTGTACGATTTCACAGTTGGCTGAAAAGCTAACCCTTATTTCATGGTTGGGTATGTGAAGAACTTGGGCTTGGCCTCTGGGACCCACTGCCTCCTAAGATGCTTCACATTCTCCTCGTGCTGCAGGTGACATTCACGAAGAGGAAGTTCGGCCTGATGAAGAAGGCCTACGAGCTGAGCGTGCTCTGCGACTGCGAGATCGCCCTCATCATCTTCAACAGCTCTAACAAACTCTTCCAGTATGCCAGCACCGACATGGACAAGGTGCTGCTCAAGTACACCGAGTACAACGAGCCCCACGAGAGCAGGACCAACTCAGACATCGTGGAGGTGAGGCTTTCCTTTACCTTACGCGGGTACGGACACACCTATTGCTAGCTGGCGAGATACAGCCCCTGTTGTGAACTTACAGCTGTCCACGGTGTTTAAAAACCACACCGACCTGTTTTCCAAAGACTCTCTTGTTTGCAGCCGAGTTCTGTGCCCTCGAACAAGACAGGCGCCCTGTCAGCGGGTCGGTTCTCGGTTTAATTTCCTTCGGGTGTTTTTTGTTTTTCTGTCTGAAGTAAATTTCCAGATATATGAGTGTGTTTTTCCGCATGGATTCCTGGGCCTGCTCTGTGATCTCGGGGAAATCCACGGCTCTCTGTAAAACTCCTGTAAGGATTCTCCATCAACATCCACACGTTTTAAGTTTTTGTGGCTGACAGTCTACATAATTGGCTTATAAATACGCAAATACCAGTTTCTAAAATAAAAAAGGAAACTGAGAGAAGCGGTATGGATGTGTCCCTTTCTCCATGACGATACACACAAGGTCACAGTTGCGCTCTTGAGACCACGAGTCGAGACACATTGTGTCAGTTTGGCTCTGACCGTCCCCTGCACTTGACCGGGGGCTCGTGGAGGGACGAGGCGTCTGCTAACAGATGGTCCTGAGTCTCTGGGCCAAGATCACTGAAAAGAGCAGGAGGTGCACCCAGTGGGGGCCAAGAGCTCCTCACTGACGCACTTGTGGTTTTCAGCTTTTGTAAGGCCTGCACTCTCACATCCACGAAATGAAAGGCGAACACGGCTATGCCAAGCCCTCCAGAAAGTAATATTAACAATAAACGGGCTTATTTGTCTTGACATGTAATATTGAGAGTAAACAGGCCGGCTCTGTGTTACGCTTGGCTTAAATGCAGCTTTTGAGCGCCGCCTGTGCCCCGCTACGCTCCCTCCCCTCGCCCGGGTTGACCTGCCCCACGGGGTTCTCTCTGTTCCGTATCTGTCTGGCAGAGAGTGGGCGCCAGCTCAAAGGTACGCCGGCCAAACTCCCAGGAGCACTAGGGGTTTCTTTCCCGAAGGCATGCACAGGGAGTCCGCAATGCACGATGGGATTGGACACCCCCAACCCCACCTCCCTGTTATTCATGCTGACTCGGCAGCTGGAGCGTCACCTGTTTTCTGCGTGCCCCCGGTGAGCGCCGGGGCGGGGGCTTGGGGGAGGTCCCTCTTCAGGAATGGAGGCTCACCTGCATTCCCACGTAACTGGGATCTGCTGATGCAGCCTGTCTTCTTTTGCTATTCCCTTTCCTCGTTTAGACTGTGCCGTCGAATAGACGTATCATGATATTCAGGAAGCAAACTAGAGGCGTCACCTTTCACCTTTCATCACCTACCAATGACAAAACTGCATGCGTAACTGAAGCCCAGCAAAGTGCACGAGTGGCTGTCAGGAGGAGCAGGCAGGTAACCACTGTGCATGGAGAGTATCGCTAGCTGGCATCGCCTGAATTGCAGTGGAATGAATCGGACTGCTTACCTTCATACGCTGTGACGAATATGTCATTTTGAAATATTTGGGTTAGGGCGTTGGGAACATGGTTAGTTGGGCTTTGGTAGGTGGGTAGGAATCTTCACACCATCTTGACAACCATGGGAACTGGGTCATTTACGTGTGAGACACTGTGACCTCGGAGTCTGAGGTTACTTTCTCCAGTTAAAGATAATGTGGTTTTAAATGGACGTTCTTACTTGAAGCTTCCTTGCGTGTTTGTGTTGAAGTTACTACAGAGGTGTTCTGCATCCAAGAAGGAGATAACGACCTTTCTGTCTCAGAGACCTGGTAGATTCTGTCCTGAAAACCAGTTCCACAATGGTCCAAGAAAAACAGAGGCTGGGACGTCGTGCATCACTCAGGATCTGCAATAAGCCTTCAAAATATGTACTGGGGGGGGCGGGGGGGGGAGATAGGGTTACTGTTAGGCTTTGGCTTTGGGTTAAAGCTAGAGTTATAACTACAGCTAGTGTTAGAGTTGGTGTTAGAGCTAGAGTTAGGGTTGGGTTTGTAGTTGGGTTTGGGGTTAGTCTTAAGTTTACAAATCGGCTTAGCCTTAGAATTGTTACAGGGTTATAGTTAGGGTTAAGGTTAGGGTTAGGGTTAGGTTTAGGTTTACAGGTGACATTACCTTTCCAGCTACATTATGTTGAAAAAGTGAAATGCATTGTGTATTTAATAATGCGGCACGTTGTATTCCTCATCTCTAGATGAATGCTGGCTCCCCCTGAAGGTTTCAGCTCACAAACAGACCCCACATGAATCTCAAGTGTCAGCTCTTCTGACTTTGCCTTCATTCTCTAGGTTGTTTTTTTCTGTCCCGAGTGGAATTTGATATTAAGCTCCTCCCCTTGATTTCATATTAATATTTTAACAGTATCTCTCATGTGAGGTAAAGAGGTCTTTGTCTTTGTTCACACTATTATTTATTTGGTTTATGTATTTTGCACCTCATACATGTCCATACGTGCCCATAAAGTTTTACGTTTATTTGGTAGAATCTAGGATTAGTCTTGCGTTAAAGGGCTCGACCATCTTGGGTTAGAAGGGCTGAGGGTCTCAGCAGTGTTTCCTGGTCCCGGGCCGGACCGCACCTGCTGAAATCAGATCCCCTCTCCTCTCCAGTTGTGCTGCTCCACCCGCGATCCTCACACTTGGCCGTCAGGAGAGAATCTTTACACACTGATCTGAGAGACACGCCCCCTGACCTTGACATTTCGAAGTGCATTCTGCCTGGAGTACGACACGTGTGGCTCATGGCTGAAATGTGTGTTTGCTTCTCCAGGGGCAGCTCAGATGTGAACGTTGAAGTATATTAGAAATTTCTTTGTGAAGATCCGTAAAGAGCTATGATGACCATGCAAAGGGAGAGCCAACTAAAGTGATCAAAAAGGCCATTAGAAAGAGCATATTTATGCACATTTATTTCTAAAGATACACTTCTCGACAATGCGAATGACATTCATTACATGAAGAGTAAATGCATATCTACTGTATGGTACAGTCTCAGATTACTTTTCAGAGCTACTCAGGTTTACGTTAATCAGTTATGACTAAATGATTTGTTTTTACTGTGAATGTGAAGTATTAACAGAGCATTTTAACTGTAATGTTTCAGTTCAATTCAGTTTATTTTTGTATAGCGCCTTTCACAACAGTGTCGCCCTATGGTGCTTCGAATGGGTGTGTTGTGGCACATTATTAAGAATATTACAGAAACAGGGAAAAGGGAAGGTAGGAAGGAAGAAAGAACGAAGGAACAATGGAGAAGAGGAGAAAAATCTAAATTATTATTATTATTATTATTATTATTTTGAAAGCCATTTTGCATTTAGCCTGGGTGTCAGGGTGAGTAGTGCTGTGGTCTCACGGCTTCGGGCTTGTGGCCTTGATTCCCCTTGGTTCGCATGCACTCCTTGTGTTTGGGTGTGTGGGTCTCCTCCAGGTACGCCAGTTTACCCCCATAGTCTGAGAACATATGGGTAGGTGCGTTGGTGTCTTTGAAAGTGTCCTAGCGTGTGCTTGTCTGTATAAGAGTGTTCCCTTAGATGGCTGGCATCCCGAGAGCAGTGTCCCCGCCTTGTGCCCTCTGTTTACTGGGATAAGCTCCAAGCTCGGTGTGACTCTGTACTGGATAAGCAGCTATTGAAAAGGATTACTTTAGCAGATAGGGAGAGCGAGCGTCTAAAAGCCTATAGGTAGTATTGCATATTAAACGACGCCGATTACTCAGCGATTTCTCCTAAGTAGTGAGCTGCGGTGAGATGTCAGCTTCTGCCCTTTTTACACTGGACTCGTAACTCTGTCACTCTCGAGAGCACTCTAACCCATTCTGTTACCACTTTTATATATTGTGAGGAAAGTTTGTATAGGAAAGCACAGTAAAAATAAATAAGGGGTCTCAGTTGTGTGTTTAGAAGAGGGAAGCGCAAGCTGGCTGTGTGTTTATGGGCCTCTGAGGACGCCATCAGCTGTGTCCTGCGATGGCCCCTCTCCCCACAATCTGTTGACTGAGAAGCGGCTCCGTTTTGGAGGGAGAAGGGGGTGTGTTTAGACGAACGCCCTCGCCGATGTACATTAGCGGTGATTCATTCTGGTTTGGAGGTAGCGTGGGCAGGAGCTGGCTGATGCTGGCGAAGGCCTTTCTCCGGTGTGGCATCAAAGGGTCTCAGTCATGTTCCTCACGGTGTCTTAGCAAAACAGGCTTATGCTGTAAACGGGCACAGAGCAGTCAGCTCGCCCTTTGGAAGGCTGGCGTGCTCAACTGACATAAGTGCGCTGCCAGGGTTTGCTGTTCTGGCTCTCCTTGCAGCTTCTGGTTTCATCTCCACATGCCTCTTCTAGAGGACCTCACCATTAAATGTATGGTTCATGCTTTCCATGCGCATCTTACTTTAAAGATAAGATGTGATGTACTTTACTGATCCTGGGGGGAAATTCTGCTTTTTACTCCTGAGCACAGGGCTACGTTTTCCATCCTTGTGTCCTCTCTGCCTTCATTCTGCCTTTGAGGATGTGCCAATTTTGTCGGACAGCCAATGAGAGAGTAAGCTCTCCTCCTGTCCCCCAGCACAACATTTGGGCAGGGGGGCAACAGAATAAGGGCGACGGGCGTGAAGTTCAACACTGGAACGCGAATGCTAACGCCAGTGCTAAGGCGCTCCACAATTTTACTTATTTTTATTTGCTCTTCTCCTGGTCATGTGGGAAATAGGAATACCGCATGTGTCAGTACACACTACATGAATCTTGCAGCCGTATTGTTTCCGCACACATCCCTGGATAAACGTCTGCGCCGTAACAGTTTCCTCCACATGCTTGGTGCGATTGCGTTGCTATGGGAACGATCTGCGGTGTTTACTGTAAAATGGTACGACAGTGAACACTGTACAAGAGTGTCAGGGACACATACAATTAAGTACAGTACGTAATACTTGTTACTGGTTTATGCATTTATTATTCTGTACTTTTTATCGTTATTTACGCTACACAATGTAGCCTAGTTATGTAGTGGGCTGTACCCTATGGATTCGTGTAAGAACACTCTACGATGTTCGCACAATGACGAAATCAGCGATTCTTTTTTGACAATGTTTCTCCGTCGTTAAGCAATGCATGACTGGAGTTTAGCCTTTAGTCACACTGTGCACAACCCTAATACCCTGTCATCTTCATCTTCGTGTTTATTTACCATGTTCTGTCCCTCATGCCAATTCCCCCAGAAAGGACTCGACCCTGCTTCTGCTTCCAGTCCTGACCAAAGGCTGTTTCACAGCTATATTTAAAGCAGCCATTTAGAATAAAGGTGTTAGAAACAGGTGTAGCTGGTCCCACTGATATCAATATTTCTCACTCAACATTTATGCTGCGTTCCATTTGAACTTGTATCTTGTGAATTCTGAATTCCTAGTTGGAATTTTCAACTGGAACGCCCCCACGAGTTGGAATTCCGACTCGGGAACTCGGAGGAATCGACACAACCCTGAGCTCAGAATCCAAGATGGCTGCAGCCTTTATCAATAGAACTGAACGCTGTACCTTTATAATGTTTATTAGCACTTACGTCTTATTTGTGGCTCATTAAATCGGTCATACACACAGTACTGTCCAACAGCTATCTTTGGACTTGTTGCTACACAAAATACAACAAAATGTGTTGTTATCCAATGATATTGCTAAATATACTGTAGCTAACAATTAGCCAGGCTAGATTTGGGGCCCATTTCATTAAGTGGGATAGCAGACAACTTGTCGGATGTAAGGTAGCCTGGGCTAAATGTAAGTGAACGAAGATAAAGGCTGTTTAAACTGGGGTGAATTAAATCCGATGAGTTATCCAGGTAAGCGAGAAATGCCCCTGCCCCAAATATCAAAGATACATCGGTGCATACTTGCCAAATGAGAACAGTCCCATGATTCATTGTGGTCCAAGTTCGTTCTTGGGAAGCAAATTAGCAAGACTGCTCTTTGCGATCTTTGTGTTCTTGGTATTGAGAAACACCCCCAGTCGCTCCGGTGTAGGTTCGGCATGATGGAGGGTCCTGCTGTTCCGGCAATAAGGCTACACTCTGGAAGCCATGGCTGAGTGTGATTCAGTAACGTCAGGAAATGATACATCTTCTCACTCTCCACACCGCCGCTGGAGATAAGAGCAATGGGTCTGTGCCGCACTGCAGTCAGGTAGGAATCTGGGTACAGTCATTCCCAGACAGAGTGTGGAGCCGTAGTGGCGTTAATTATGGCTAAGCCTCCCTGACCTTTCCAGGAGTCGTGTTGAAGGAGCTAAAAGCAACACTGCTTTCCCTCCCATTTTTGTTCCCCTAATTAGTCATGCTGTTGTAACTATTAAGTCTTTAGTGTGTAGAAACTGCCTGGCTGGTTGGGGCTTTGGATATGAATTTGCACGGAAAGCATACAGGCTGCCAAGTGTGAAAACTGCTGAATTTTCACTTCACGTTCACGTTCGCGTTGGAGCGAGAGCTCAGCAGCTGGAGTACTGTCTCCCCAGCCAGGCTGATGGATCCTTTCGGTCCAGCCCCCAACTGTATATACATTTACAGATGCAAGTATAATCTCATAATTAATTTAAAAGTATAAAGTAAGTAGGAGCTCAGTGTTGTGCAGAGCAGGTAAGGAGTGATTCTGCTTCTTAGGTTAAAGCCATGATTAATGTATATTGTTCCATGACTCTGCACAGGACAAGTGGGTGCAGAGGATGGGTAGATGTATGCATGCATGGATGGATGGATGGATGGATGGATGAATGAATGTGTATTACAAACCACATCATGTGACCATTACAGCATTTTGTTAGTTGAAAAAGTCTTAAACAGTTAATTAGCTTGTACATTCAGTTTTGGTCAGTTTATTTGCTAAATAGGTCTAAATCAGTGGTCTCACCTTGCTCCTCTATACTCAGGATGGTGTTGAGAGAAGCTCACATTTTTCTGGACATAGTTCTGGGTGCACTTGCTCAGACTCGCAGATTCTGGCTGGGACGGGGCTCTCCGTTATCCTCATGAATATTTTAGTGATCGCTGGATTGGGGGGGGGGGGGCGCTGATGTTTCGATGTGAATGAGGAGGCGGGAAGGGCCCGACACAGGGACGCAAACGCTGGCAACTTTCAGCCCTGAGCTTCACTCGCGCTCCTGTCTGGTCATTTTTATGTTCCTGCCAAGCAGCTTTTAATTGGGGTTTCGTTTCTTCAAGCTCTTGTTACAGCTTGTTAATGGTCTGTGAGCTTTGAAGGGGAGACTTTAAAGCGTGAAGACAGTTAGTTATGGGCTCTTTGTTTGTAGTTTATGCGACTTCACAGGGGTAAGTTTGGAGAGGCTTGTATAACGGGACGCTTTGTACGCACAGTTCCGTACTGCAGCATTGTGATAATTGAAGGTCACGACGGCTTACGTAAGGAATCACTCAAATTTTCAGTTTTTATGAACGGCTGGGTGTTTTAGCCTCTGAGTGAAAGTGAGGTTCCTCACGCTGCACTGAGACCCTGTTCTTCTGGAAATGTCTTCCTTGCTTCTTGCGTCCTAAGCTCTGCAGCGCCTTCATCAAAGGAGCCGTCTGACGAGGGAGTGACTGCTAATTAGCCAGTTGTGTTCGGATGGCTGCCGTGTCTTTATAAGTGTAGCGCAGGCTGGAAGCCCAACCGGATCATGACCCCGCCCCTCTCAGCCAGGCTGACCAACGTGTTCCACTCAGTCCCATCACTCACACGTGTGCAGATTGCTTGTATGTAATATTTCACACGGGCCAACATGAATAATCTCTTCTTCTCTCAGGCAATTATTTTTTTTTATTAATTTATTTTCTAACTCCTTATTCATTCTGGCGAAGATTGAGTGGTCTAGTTTTTTTATTCAGAATCACACTGATGTGCAATATTACTCAGAACCAGAGATCCACTGAGAAGTAAGAACAAATGAATGGATGAATGAATGGATGAATGAACGGAGGGATGAATGGAGGGACGAATATCAATATTTTGAATATATGAATATAAAATAAACCGAATATAAACAGAATATAAAATAGAAAACAATGTAAATAAGTAAATAAAATATAACATTGAATATAAAAGGAGTGTAAAGAACACAACTTATCAACAATGTAATAATAAACAGAAAAAAAGACAAAAGTCCATGCTTAAATAAGTTTTACTGGCATTGTGATTCAGTTTCAAAATAAATATGAATATATTGCACATTTCAGTAGTGTAAATAAGAAAGTATTGCATATGTTAATAGATAAATAGACGAAAGGAAGACAAACGCAATTTCTTCCTGAAATAAATGTATTTGGTGAGGGTTCAGTCCTAGGGTCACTCCTGATGTAGGAATTGCAGACATGCGGGGCGTCCCCGCGTGCCATTTTTATCCTCACGCAGGGATCACAAAGATCTCCCCCCTGCGGAAACCCAGCTGGCTCAGGCGGGCTCCTCGCTTGTCCGCTGTCTTCTGTGCTTCTGTGCTCAGCGGTTTCCGAGCCTTTCATCCATATCGTGACACTGGAAACATCACTTAAAGCGCCCTTCTCGCCGAATTGTGACGGAAGCGGGTGTGTTGGGTGGGAGCGCGGCGGGACAACGGTCAGGGTCGCCGTGGCGACACGCGTCACCCCTGCACACTCACATCGATCGTGTTCCAGGAGATGTGGTTTTGGGGCAGAGATCTCAGCTCTGCTTGGAAACCCCTATAAATAAGTAAAAAATGAAGCTGCTT